>PVHX01002761.1:0-158897 GCA_004024805.1 Geosciurus inauris | reverse complement strand
CTGACCCAATAACCCAACAGGCCACCCAGCTGACATGGACAGTCCTTCCCCAGGGATTCCGAGACAGTCCCCATTTATTCAGCCAAGCTTTATCCACTGACCTCCAACGTCTCCATCTTCCTAATTCTACACTCCTTCAATATGTGGACGATATACTCTTGTGTAGTCCCTCCCTCCAAACCTCTCTCTGTGACACTGTTGCGCTTCTGAACTTCTTAGCTTCTAAGGGTTATCGAGCCACCAGGAAAAAGGCCCAATTATGCAAACTTCAGGTCACATACTTGGGAGTAGAAATCTCCCATGGCTTAAAGGCTATCACCTGTGACAGAAAACACCCTATCCGAGAGATTCCCATACCTAGCACCAAAGAGGAGAGCCTTCCTTTCCTAGGCCTTGCGGGTTACTTTAGAACTTGGATCCCCAACTTTTCTCTTAGCCCGGCCCTTATATGACATAGCAAAGGGAAATTCAAATGAGCTTTTACCCTCTTCCATAGCTCGCTTCTTTCACGCCCTACAAAAGGTGCTTCTTGAGGCCCCTGCTCTCCACCTCCCTAACTTGAATCAAGTTTTTAAATTATATCTCCATGAAGACAAAGGCTTAGCATTAGGAGTTTTAGGACAAGATAAAGGCCCTTATTTCGCTCTAGTTGCTTATCTCTCAAAACGTCTTGACCCCACCGTTCGAGGCTGGGCGCCCTGCCTGAGAGCTCTATCAGCAGCTCATGTCCTCCTATTGGAAGCAACAAAACACACTTTTGGAGCCCCCACAATTATCCTGTCTCCACATCATCTCAAAGAATTACTCACATATAACGGCTTAAAAACCCTTCCCCCTTGTCGGGTTCTATCTCTCCTAGTTTCGTTCTTGGAGGATACTTCTATTTCCTTCCTGCCTTGCTCTTCCCTTAACCCTACTACTCTTCTCCCCAGGACTGAAGACCCTCCTTCACACAACTGCCTTGAGCTTCTTTCTTCCCTTCTTCCTTGTCCTTCCCACATCACAGAAGGTCCCTTACCTGGGGCATCACACACGTGGTTCTCGGATGGCAGTTCCTTTGTCGCAGATGGCCAGCGCTATGCTGGATACGCTATTGTCTCCCATTCAGAGGTTATTGAGGCCGCTCCCCTCCCCCCTAACACCACTAACCAACAGGCAGAACAGGCAGAAGTCCAATTGGCTCAGGACATTTCACTCACAGAAACAAACTCTCAACCTCTTCAAACCTGGAAGCAAATCTTACATGAGACTTTATCCCTGCTAAATCAGACTGTCAGCCCTGATGATACCAAAGACTGTTTTCTTTGCACATCTCTATCTAGGCCCCTGGAGGCGGCAGTGCCTTTTAACATCTCCCACTATAATTTTTCTAATACAGGCATTCTCCTGACTGTCAAACTCAATGTGCCACTATGGGAACTCCCCAGAGGGCAACTTCTCAAGGTTCCCTGCCCTCTGCATTCACCCCCAAGGAACAATGCCACTTCCAAACTGTTTCTGGAACCTTACCACTCCCTCTTCCCCGCAGTACACCCAGCCAGGTCACTTTTTCTGGTGCAATGGCACACTGGCTACATCTACCCTAAATGTGACCACCACATGCATTCTCGTCACAGTGGTCCCCCAGCTGACTCTTTACACCACTGCAGAGTTCCAGACCCTCCTTCCACACTCCTGGGTGCGGGTATGCAGAGCAGCTTTCCTTCCAGTGTTGGTAGGTGTATCACTTGCAGCCTCAACAGCAGCTGGCGGGGTTGCTGGAGGATCTTTAGGTCACACACTCTGTGCAACAGAAAATTTGCAAGCTAAACTACAAACAGCATTAGACGCCACTGCTGACTCCCTGGGGTCCCTCCAACAACAGGTGACATCATTAGCCCAGGTGGTGCTGCAGAGCCGCAGGGCTTTTGATTTACTAACAGCAGAAAAAGGAGGAACCTGTTTATTCCTACAGGAAGAAAGTTGTTATTATGTTAATGAGTCAGGGGTGGTGGAGGAAAATGTCAAACACCTTCAGGATCTAACCAACCAGATGTTAATGAGAACAAAGGAAAGCAGGCTCATGGGTTTTTTTCAAAATTCCCTTGTACAGATGCTTATCCCTATATTAGGACCTTTAAGCATACTCTTCTTGATCTGTCTTCTCCTACCGTGTTTATTCAAATTTATTCAATCCCAAGTCCAGCAAGTTTCTAATCAGACATTTAATCAGCTTCTCCTCAGGGATCTTCAGATTTTCGAGGAGGACAATGACCCGCCTGCAACTGTTTCTTGAGACTCTGCTTTAGGGTTCCTGGCTTCTGCCTTCACATCTACACTCAGGAAACCGGCCTCAACAACTGGCGATGCTGTGGCTGCAAGGAACCTTCCAGGACTTTTCCCCTCAGGATATTTTGATCTTTAGAGCCTGGGTCCTTTACCTCCTTCCCCCTCCCCCTTCCGCAGACGTTGCCCCAATTCCGCTCGAAGTAGCCAGAAGAGCCAACTTCGTTCATGTTCCCATTCTTATAGAATAAAAAATGGGGGAATGTAAGGTAAAACGCAGCCCTTTTGTTATTTAATTTTCACATTCCTTCTCCAAAGCCTAAGGCAGCTCCTGCCCCAGGTAGTTCCTCTCCTGAATATTCCACCGGGGAGAACAAAGCCTGGCCTCTCAGGTTACCTTTCCGGCCACATCAAAGAAGATCAGCCCCCTCCCCATATCTATCCCGCCAGTTTTGAACTGACCAATCCAAAGCTCGCCACGTGGTTTGTAGCAGGCTGTACAAATTCCCTGCCTCACGTCCTTTCTGCCCCCTTTTTTCCTCCTTCCTTCGCCCGGGTGCCCATCCCCTGAATAAAGGGTCTCCTGGCTGCATGAGGTGTCCGTGTCTGTCTGGTCGCCATCCTAACAGCTTAGCGCCTTGCCGTTGCTGAGGCTGGCTTTGAACTAGCGATTCTCCTGTCTCAGCCTAGAAGGACATTCTTTAACAGCCACTCGAGGATTATTTAATTATCTAGGGCACAGCTTCTCAACCTCCTTACTGGTGACAGTTTTGGCTAGATAATTCTTTGTCATGGGGACTGTTCTGGGCATCGTAGGATGTTTAGCAGCACCCACAGCCTCCACCCACTACGTGCTAGTAGATGCCCCTTCAATCTCACGTTGTGACTGATAGGTGCAGAAATTTAAAAAAAAAATAGCTATGCATTGACTTCTTTTATCTTCCCTGATAAATGTCTTCCAGGTGTTGGTTACAAGAAGAAATATCTTGCCATATTGAAGACATTAACTTGCAGGGCGCAAGACCACTGAGATCAAATTCTTGAGCACTATGACTGACAGTTTCATTGATTGATAGAATAAACCCCAAATTCATCAGGGCCCAAGAAAACTGATATGTCCCCTAGACCACCTCCCAAGATAACCTATATAAACCCAGTCCCTTTCTTTGTTCAGTGGCTCATTTTCCACCAGGAAAGTGGGTCCATCCCCCTAGATGTAGTCCTGTTCCTGAATAAAGCCTGAAATGATTTGTGAAGTTTGCTTTTGTCTCAGCCTTTTTGCACTAACAGTGACTGAACATGTCTCTATACAATGCCAGTGCACTTCAGGGAGGCCAAATCATCTAGCTAAGAACCAACACTCTAGAAGAATGTACCTGTTGGACTTCCCTGTTGGCTATGTATTAATAAAAGGCTCATATTCAGCCAAGTTGCTTGTTAACTTGCAGATCTTGTTTGGTAGAGATGCAAATAATTTCTGCCCAGTAGAAGAGAGATCTCCAAACCTTACAGTTTTGTATCACCCTGCAGGGCATTAAACAGTTTTGTATCTGACCCAGGAACTTTATTCTAACATTCCTTTATAAATATCTATAATTATTTAGTTTCTCAGCATGCTCTTTGAACTAGCCTTACCATCTTACTGCCTGTCTCATTAATTAATGTGTTAAGTAAATTTTTGACATATTCAATGTGTATTTGTAGAGTCGTGCTTTTAATTTTTGGGAAAGTTACAAGGTAGCACAAGTGACTTTTCCTTTCTAGTCTGGTATGACTGAAGGGTCGCCAGTGTGAACTTTGGGTGAGAAGACTCTTAGCTTTCACATTTGGCTTCCAAGTCTTCTCAGATCTATCTCTGTGCTGTTTTTATATCTTTCCCGTCTCTTGCAGCCCTTCCTCTTCTTATCCCCAGCATCACTGATGTATTTGGCTTTAGCATTTCCACCTGGACCAGGGCAGTATCTTGGCCTCTTTGCTGTCAATCTTTGGCTTCTTCCTTCCATCCCTGGTGAACTCTGCTACCAAATAAGGACTCCTGATCTATGGCACTGACATGTTGCTCCCAGACGAAGATGGCAAGTAGTAGGACCACTGAACATTGAAGTGACATGGCTGGCCTTTTAGATTCAGAATAAGGTTGGGGTTGCTACACACTGAGGAAACCGAAAGCCAGAAAGGCCAAGTAGAGCCAGGTGCAGTGGTGCACACCTGTAACCCCAGCAGCTCAGGAAGCTGAGGTGGGAGGATTGCAAATTTGAGGCCAGCCTCAGCAATTTAGGGGAGGCCCTAAGCAACTTCGTGAGACCCTGTCTTAAAATAAAAAATAAAATAAATAAATAAGAAAAGCCAAGTAGCTTATTTAAATCACATTAGTGAGGCAGGGCAATAGTTTCAAAGAAGTTCATAATCAGACTGTGTATGATTTAGATAGGCCCCTCCCTGGAAAACCACTTTGGGAACAAATCCTAGATATTATTCTGTTCCCCATTCATTTCCATTGAAAAGTACAGATTAGAAAATATGAATTAGTTATTCTCATTTGCAGGCACTAACAGGTGTGGAAACTGGGGTGCCAACTAATGCAGGCTTTCCTGGTTCAATCAACACCCTCCAGAATAATCCTGATCCTTTGGTGTTAGTATCCTGCCCAGAAAGGTCTGACTTCCTTGTTCTGCCACTCATTTGATTGTGTAGTTGGTTTTTCTTGATACTCCCTAATTAATTCTGTTTGCTTTTCACTGTACGCTTCTGTTTCTTTCAGGGTTCCAGCCTCCCAGCTACAGTTCCCTCTTCCTTGGCTAACACCACCTTCTAACTTCTTCTTTTGTTGTTGTTGTTGTTTGTTTTCCCACAGATAACCAACAAGTGAGTTAGGCCAAAAATTAAAAAAGTTCACCCCACATGAATAGTTGGATCAACTTGGTGTGATACCATTTTTGTCTGATTGCACAGACTGCAGTAAGTATTGTATTGGCTTGTTCATGAGCAGGAATTTGATTAGAATCTGTAAGAGTATCTTATTTAAATAGCACATAAAGAGCTATTCAACTGTAGCCAAGATTAGATGCTTCCTAAGAGCGGAAATAAAATCCTATTTGTTTAACCAATTAAGATTGATGTATTTGCTTTCTTTTTTATGAATCGGATTATTATTTTCTTCCACAAAATCACCGACAGCATGTAGTTTTCAAAAGCAATGAGTACTGTTTACATACCCCCAAATTAAATACATTCTGGAACTTAGTGAGACCTCAAGGCAGCTCTACTTCCTTGGGCTTCTACCTTCCTCTCCCCATACCCTAGTATTAGCGTTTTGCAAAGGTCAGAAGCTTTATTCCAGTGCATGATTGTCTGACCTTAGCATAATCATTGCCTTTCCTACTTCATTTTATATTTCAGAACATATTCTAGATGAATCTAAAAATTCAGTGTCAAAGTATCATAAAAATTTTTAGAAGGAAATGAGTTTTTGAATGGCCCTGGAGTAGAAATGGGCTTTCAAATCATTATATGAAGTTCAAAAGCCAAAAGAAAAGTATAAATAAATTTGACTACATAAAATAAATGGAAACTTCTACATATCAAGTGTTGTACTGAGGAAAGAATCCCATAAAACACAAAGTGTCTCATTCATTCAACCATTTACACATTCAACAAACACTCAAGCACCTGAAGCAATGAGTAGGGCTAGTAAAACCAACTTTGAAGGTGGATTGTAGGCTGGGGGTACACAGCACAATCATTCCAACCTGGGCTGTACTTCCCAGCAACCTGTCTGACAGCTGCAGCTCAAGATCAGACAGAGCTCATTTCTCATAAAGTGGAGCTGCAGTTTTGGAGGAATGGAGCACCAAGATCTGTCTGTTGGACCTCCACCTGTGCAGGCCTCCCCTGCACCTCCCTAACCTGTGGATGTGTGTGACAGAGGAGTCAGAGGATCACCCCTGGCTCCTACAGGTCTGAACTCACCTCTCCTTTACCTCCCCTCCCAGGAAAGCTCAGATTTCCAAAGATTTGAGTGTACAGCTGACCACACATTTTGGCTGGGATTCTGCAGAGAAGGTGCTAGAAATACTTTCCTCATTTGCTACCAAAAAGGATGGCATGGAGAGCCAGTACATTTTTGTTTTGTGTTTTGGTTTGGTCTGGGATTTTAAGGTCAAGAAAATAGAACTAAAGTGTATTGTGTAATAGTTCATTGAATGCATTTTTAAATTTTTTTCTAATTAGTTATACATGACAGCAGAATGCATTTCATTTCATTGTATACAAATGGAGCACAACTTTTCATTTCTCTGGTTGAACACAATGCAGAGTCACACCATTTACACAATTGTATATGTACCTAGGGTAATGATATCCATCTCATTCCACCATCTTACCTATCCCCATTCACCCTCCCCTCCCCCCTCCTCTTTGCCCAATCAAATTTCCTCCATTCTTCCCATGTGCCCTCTCTGCATTATGGATCAGCATCTACTCGTTGGAGAGAACATTCGGTCTTTGGCTTTCTGAGATTGGCTTACTTCACTTAGCATGATATTCTCCAACTCCATCCATTTACCGGCAAATGCCATAATTTTATTCTCTTTTAATGCTGAGTAATATTCAATTGAGTATATATACCATAGTTCATTTAATGCATTTTTATCTTTCCATATAATAGATGGCATGGTGGTAATTTTCCTTTAAAAAAGATTATATTCTTTTTAATGTAAGTAAGTGAAGTGGCAGTTTGTTAATGTTAAATGATGCAAGTGTTTGGAGTATCTTAAGTTGCTATCATTATAAAAACATTCAATTTTACATTCTTAAAAAGGTATATTTCTCTAGTATCTGGTTACACATAAATGTACACATGCACAGACATTCCTTCCTCCTCCCCAAAAAAACAAAGACTAAGTCTGTTCACACAGGCCTGCAAAATGGTAAAATAAGAAAAAAACATCATTGACTTCTGCAGTCAAAAGAGAACAGTTTTGGCCACTACTTCATCTCTGAATGCAACTGCCTTCATCTTCGGACACCGTGGTTGCTGCCTTCTCCATCTTGAGACTCAGCAGCCTCCATTTAGGGACACTGGCCAGGGTCTGGAAGTTCATTATCAAGGTGCCTATGGGTTTGGTTACACCTGAGGTCTTCCTGCTGGGTGTGGTGGTAGCCATCATCTTGCTGCAGAGACGAGAGACAGCCAGGCTCTCCCAGCTCCATGAGTCCTGAAGCTTGTGGGAATGGACAGGGCTGGTTGCAGAGGGTTGGAAGGTTGGAGGAGGGTGTGAGGGCATCTTGAACTTGGTTCACCCAGCCAGCTGGTCCAGCACCCACTGGGTTCCCAGGGCCCACTTGCAGGCCAGCACTTGTGGGGCCCTGGCACCAGCCTGGTCCTCGACTCCCTCCCCAGTCTGGCATTCGCCTATCTCTTCGTTCTGCCAGGTCTGGCATGAGCCTGGCACCCAACAGGGCCCTCCGGGTCCCCAATTCCCAGTCTCCAAACCCCTTCCTAGACACCAATCCAGCCCAGTGTTCATAGCTACATAGCCAGTCCACAGCTCTCAGTGCCTGGTCCTGATCCTCCTAATACAGAAGAGCTCTCTGTGACAGGTACATAGGTGCCAGTGCTTAGCGTTTAGGACTGCCTGGAAGAGAGGTGCCTGATGTCTTAATAGGAGCTATTTGTTTTAAGGCTCTTTATTGTTTTCATTGTATGCTGTTAACATTGATCTCCCCCTTAAATGCAAGGTACTGGAAACCTTCAGGGACACTATACATCTACAGGGTAGAAACTGTACTGCCTCAGATCCACACTGCTAGTTGGGAAGACACACACACAAAAAAAAACATGAAAAAACAAGGGAACAAAATACCCCAAACAAACCAAGATGCTCCAATAATAGAATCCACTGACAACACAGTAGAAGAAATGTCAGAGAAGGAGTTCAGAATGTACATAGTTAAACTGATCTGCAACATAAAGAACAATGTAATGAGTGAAATCATATAAATTTCAGAAGGTGAAAGATCACTTCGATAAAGAGATAGAGATTATGAAATCAAGCAGAAATCCTCAAAATAAAGAAAGCAGTAAACCAAATAAAGAATAAAATAAAAAGTATCACCAACAGACTAGAATATTTGGAAGACAGAACTTCAGGCAACAAAGACAAAATATATAATCTTAAAAATGAAGCTGATCACACAGAGAAAATGGTAAGAAACCATGAACAGAACTTGCAAGAATTAAGGGATAACATGAAAAGGCCAAATTTAAGGTTTTTTTGGATAGAGAGGTGCAGACCTTACAAACCAAAGGAATGCACAATCTCTTCAATGAAATAAGATCAGAAAATTTCCCAAACCTGAAGAATGAAATGGAAAATCAAATACAAGAGGCTTACAGGACCCCAAATGTATAAAATTACAACAGACCCACACCAAGGCACATTATAATGAAAATGCCTAGCATACAGAATAAGGATAGAATTTTAAAGATTGCAAGAGAAAAGTATCAGCTTACATATGGGGGAGACCAATTCAGATCTCAGCTGATTTCTCAATCCAGACCATCAAAACTAGGAGGACCTGGAACAACATATGCCAAACTCTGAAAGAAAATGAATGCCAACCAAGAATCTTATATCCAGCAAAATTAAGCTTCATATTTGATGATGAAATAAAAACCTTCCACGGTAAACAAAAGATAAAACAATTCACAACTTGAAAGTCTGCACTACAGAACATTCTCAGCAAAATATTCCATGAGGAAATGGAAAAAAAAAGGGGGGGGGGACCAGCAAAGGAAGAGACTACACCAAAGGAAAAGACAATCAAAGGAGAAACTAAGTCAAATCAAAAACCAGAAATAGGGCTGAGATTGTGGCTCAGTATTAGAACACTTGCCTCACATGTGAGAGGTACTGGGTTTGATTTTTAAGCACCACATAAAGATAAATAAAATAAAGATATTGTGTTCATCTTTAAAAAATCTTTAAAAAACCCCGGAAACAAACCAAAATGAATGGGAATATGAATCATATCTCAATAATAACCCTGAATGTTAATGGCCTAAACAAATCAATCAAAAGGCATAGACTGGCAGATTGGATTAAAAAAAAAACTCAACAATATGCTGCCTCTAAGAGTCTCACTTCATAGGTGAAGAAAACCACAGAAGGAAGGTGAAAGGATGGGAAAAAAACGATATCACTCACATGGACTGTGTAAACAAGCAGGGGTTTCCATCCTCATATTAGATAAAGTGAACTTCAAGCCAAAGTTAGTCAGAAGGGATAAAGAAGGACATTTCATACTGTTTAAGAGAATTATACACCAACAAGACATAACAATCATAAATATTTCTGCCCTAAACAATAGAGCATCTACATACATCAAACCAATCCTTCTCAATTTCAAGAATCAAAGAGACCGGGCTGAGGTTGTGGCTCAGTGGCAGAGTGCCTGCCTTGCATGTGTGAGGCCCTGGGTTCGATTCTCAGCACCACATATAAATAATTGAATAAAACAAAGATCCATCAACAACTAATAAAAATATTAAAAAAAAAAGAATCAAATAGACCATAACACAATAGCACTAGGTGACTTTAACACATGTCTCTTACTACTGGATAGATCTTCCAAACAAAAACTAAACAAACTATAGAACTAAATAACACAATCAATAATTTGGACTTAACAGACACATATAGAATATTTCATCTATCAATAAGCAAATACACTTTTTTCTCAGCAACACATGGATCCTTCTCTAAAATATACCATATCTTATACCACCAAAGCAACTATTAGCAAATACAAAATAATACAGAAACTATGCTGCATTCTATCAGATAATAATTGAATGAAATAAGAAATCAATGATAAAATTAAAAAAAGAAGATACTCCAATACCTGGAGACTAAGTAATATGCTATTGAATGATGAATGGACAGCAAAAGAAATGAGGGATGAAATAAAAAATACGTAGAGGTAAATGAGAACACTGATACAACATATCAAAATCTCTGGGACACCATGAAGGCACTGCTAAGAGGAAAGTTCATTGCATTGAGCTTATTCATTAAAACAAGAGAAAGTCAATGAATAAATCACCCAGAAAAAGAACTAGTCAACATCAAAAGCAGTAGAAGACAGGAAATAATTAAAATCAGAGCTGAAATCAATGAAATTGAAACAAAAAAGCAATTAAAAAGTTGACAAAACAAAAAGTTAGTTCTTTGAAAAAAATAAAATTGAAAGACCCTAATGAAGAGAGAGAAGACTCAAATTATTAAAATTTGTGGTAAAAAAGGAAATATCACAACAGATACTACTGAAATACAGAAAATAATTAGAAACTATTTTGAGAATTTATACTCCAGTAAAATAGAAAATCTTGAAGACACAGACAAATTTCTGGAGACATAGGACCTACCCAAACTGAATCAGGAGGACATACACAACTTAAACAGATCAATTTGAAGCAATGAAATAGATAGAGACACCATCAAAAGCCTACCAGCAGAGAAAAGCCCAGGACCAGATGGATTCTCAGTTGAGTTCTATAAGACTTATAAAGAAGAATTAATGCCAATACTCCTCAAACTATTCCATGAAATAGAAAAGGAGGGAACCCTTCCAAACTCATTCTATGAGATAAGTATCACCCTGATAACAAAACCAGACAAAGACACATCAAGGAAAGAAAACTTCAGACAATATCCCTGATGAACATAGATGCAAACATTCTCAATAAAATTCTGGCAAATTGCATACAAAAACATATTAAAAAAATAGTGCGCCATGATCAAATGGGGTTCATCCCAGGGATGCAAGTTTGGTTCAACATACAGGAATCAATAAATGTAATGCATCACATCAATAGACTTAAAGACAAGAATCATGTGATCATCTCAATAGCTGTGGGAAAAGCATTTGACAAAATACAGCACCATGTCATGTTCAAAACATTAGAAACACTAATATAGAAGGAACATACCTCAACATTGTAAAAGCTATCTATGCTAAACCCAAGGCCAACATCATTCTAAATGGAGAAAAACTGAAAGCATTCCCTCTTAAGAACTGGAACAAGGCAAGGATGCCTTGTATCTCCACTTCTATTCAACATAGTCCCAGAAACTCTAGCCAGAGCAATTAGAAAGATGAAAGAAATCAAGAGGATACGAATAGGAAAAGAAGAACTCAAACTATTACTATTTGCCAATGACATAATTCTATATTCAGAAGATCCAAAAAATTCCATGAGAAAACTTCTAGAACTAATGAAGGAATTTAGCAAACTAGCAGGATATAAAATCAACACCCATAAATAAAATGTTTTCCTATACATCAGTGATGAATCTACTGAAAAAGAAATTAGGAAAACTATCCCATTCACAATAGTCTCAAAAAAAAATACTAAGGAAAAAATCTAACAAGAGAGGCGAAAGACCTCTACAATGAAAACTAGAGAACACTAAAGAAAGAAATTGAAGAAGACCTTAGAAGACAGAAAGATTTCCCATACTCTTGAATAGGCAGAAATAATATTGTAAAAATGGCCATACTACCAAAAGTGTTACACAGATTTAATGCAATTCCTATTAAAATCCCAATGACATTCTTCATAGAAATAGAAAAAGCAATCATGAAATTCATTTGGAAAAATAAGAGACACCAAAGCAATCCTTATCAAGAAAAGTGAAGCAGGAGGCATCACAATACTAGACTTTAAATTATACTGCAGAGCTATACTAACAAAAATGGTATGGTATAAAAAACGGCATGGACAAATAAAAACAGACACATATACCAATGATACAGAATAGAAGATGGAGAGACAAACCCACATAAATATAGCTATCTCATACTAGACAAAGGTGCCCAAAACATACACTGAAGAAAAGATAGCCTGTTCAAGAAGTGGTTCTGGGAAAACCGGAAATCCATATGTAGCAAAATGAAATTAAACCCCCATCTCTCACTCTGCACAAAACTCAATTCAAAGTGGATCAAAGATTTATGTACTAGAACAGAGACTCTGTGCCTACCAGAAAAAGTAGTCCTAAATCTTCACCATGTCAGCTTAGGAACTGACTTTCTTAACAAGACTCCTAAAGCACAAGAAGTAAAATCAAGAATTAATAATTGGGATGGATTCAAATTAAAAAGCTTCTTCTCAGAAAAGGAAACAACAAATAACATGAAGAGAGAGCTTAGAGAATGGGAGAAAATATTTACCACATGCACCTCATATAGAGCATTACTCCCCAGGATATATAAAGAACTCAAAAAAACTCAACACCAAAAAACCAAATAACCCAATCAATAAATTGAATGGAACTGAACAGACACTTCACAGAAGAAATACAATCAATCAACAAATACATGGAAAAATGTTCAACATCTCTAGCTGTTAGAAAAATTTAAATCAAAACTACTCTAAGATTCCATCTCATTCCAGTCAGAATGGCAATTATCAAGAATACAAGCACCAATAAATGTTGGAAAGGATGTGAGGAAATACATACACTCATACATTGCTGGTGGGGTTGCAAACTGGTGCAACCACTATGGAAAGCAGTATGGAGATTCTTCAGAAAACTTGGAATGGAACCACCATTTGACCTAGCTATCCCACTCCTCAGTTTATACCCAAAGTACTTAAAATCAGCATAGTAGAATGACACAGCCACTTCAATGTTTATAGCAGCCAAATTCACAATAGCCAAACTGTGGAACTAACCTAGATGCCTTTCAATAAATGAATGGGTAAAAAACTGTGGTATATATACACAAGGACTATTACTCAGCCTTAAAGAAGAATGAAATTATGGCATTTGCAGGCAAATGGAAGGAGCTGGAGAATATCATGCCAAGTGAAAAAGCCAGTCCTAAAACACTAAAGGCCAAATGTTTTCTCTGATATATGGATGCTAATTCACAATAAGGGGAGGGGGTCTAGGGAAAAATAGAGGTACTTTGGATTAAGCAGAGGGGAGTGAAGGGTGGGGAAGAAGCATGGGGGTAAAAAGGATAGTAAAATGAATCAAACATTATTACCCTATGTATATATATGATTACACAACTGGTGTGATTCTACATCATGTACAACCAGAAGAGTGAGAAGTTATACTCCATTTACATATGATGTGTCAAAATGCATTCTACTGTCATGTATAACTAATTAGAACAAATAAAAAAAAGAACTGTTTTGTTTCTTATGATTTTAAGCTAACTTTTAAAAAATAATGTACACTGGAGATAAGTTAAAAAACTAATGAAACAAAAAGAGGAAACTGGAAGCTAGCAGTTACCACATGACCCAGAGTATGGTGGTTAATGTTTTGATACATTTCTTCGAACACTTTTCCTGGACATGTGTTTGTATGAAAGAAACAAAAGATGATGGTTTTGGCTTAGGGATAGAGAGAATGGGAATTAATGCCTCTATTTGGTGTTCTGCAGGCTTCGTACTAGCTTCTTTACTCCTCTGAAAGATGTGCTTTTTTCATACCTATGGTTCTAAATGTCCCTGTCCTAATTTCTAATTAGGAAATAACTTCCTTATGAGTTAGGATTACTGTTCATGTCAGATACCTGAAAAATATGGTAGAAAAGATTTTTCTCTCATATAAATGAAATCTAGAAGTAGGTAGTCCTGTATTTGTGAAGTGGCTCCATGGTTCTACTATCTTTTAGCTCATGGCTTCCAGTCACATTGTTACCTCATGGTTCCTACATAGCTGCTGGAGCTCCAGCAATTCCATCTACATTCATAATAAAGAAGGAAGTAAATGGCTTAGACTCTCTCTTTTAAGGAGCCTTTCCAGGAGTCCCATTTTACAGTCTCATATTTTTGCTTTATGGTTTCTATCTAATCAAACTTGTCTCTTTTTGTTTATTACTTTCTGATCTGAGTATGATATTAAATAGACATTCCCAACTTAGGTATTATAAAAATATTTTCATACATATTCCGGAAAATTTAGAATGATCTGTTCTTACTTATGCTTATAGTATGGAGGAGGAGTCTAAACTTCTTTTTCCAAGTGACTGCCCTAAGGGGAATGTTCTTAACCTCTTCGAGTCACTAGCTAGCACTCTTCCCTGGACAACACAGAAGGCTGTGTTGTCCATGCTGGTTGTTTTCACTTGCATTTTTAATTCCCTTCTTAGTTTCACCCCCGGGGCTTCCATCCTATCTAGCGCATGTCTCTTTGCACTTAATACATGGCATGTTTTCAGGTATTTCTCCCACACAAGGTTTTAAGCTCCTTTGTCACAGGAGAAGAGATGTTTCCGAAGGGTCCGAGGAGTTCCCAGAGGAAAAGGGGAACTCGACTCAGGACCAGCAAGGTTCTTGGAATTTGTGACAGAAAAGAATTTCAGCGCGATCCAGACAAAAGTACAGACAGAAGTTTATTTAGGAAGGTAGATATACATTCAAGGGAGAATGTAGTCTGTCTTGAGAATGAGACGCAGCCCTGACTTGGGTTGCAGGTTCAATATTTATAGAAAAGCTGTATCAGGGGCCTGGCTGGAGGTGGATCCAGGGTAGAGCTGCACAACTTCATGCCAGTTTTCTTGCACTTGTATATTTCCCTCATTTTACAAGGGCCAAGGTTTACAACTGTGTTCTCTGTATCTCAGTGGCTTGAGGGTGTTTCTGTATTTCTCTCTCCTTATCCTAAATCCCTATCTCACCTTGAGATTAGGGGCTGTCTATTAATTTTGTACCTCTAGCACTTACAGCTTTGCAGCTTCCTCCATAAATAGCTGTGGGATGGATAAGTGAATAGAGCCTGGCCCCCTGGCTGCATGCCATTTGTTATTCCTTCCATGAAGGCCCTCCCTCTGCCCCCATACTGGGATTGAACCCAGTTACTCTACCACTGAACTATGTCCCCAGCCCTTTTCATTTTGAGACAGTTTTGTTAAATTGTTTAGGATCTCACTAAGTTGCCCAGGCTGGCCTTGAATGTGCTGTTCTGCTTCAGCCTCCCAAGTCACTGGGATTATGGGCATGTACCACCTTGCCTGGCTATTCCTCCCATTTAGAAGGTTCCTTCCTATTAACACAATAGGAGGCACCTTAATCTTGTCATTGCCTCCAAATTCCATCTCAGGTTACTTCCTAGAATGTTTGTTAACAAAACTAATCCTTTTAATGCTGTTTGGAGTTTAATTAGCTTCAGCTTTGTGGATCACATTTTTCATGTGTAGTTCACTTCAGAAAACCTCATTCTATAAATAGCCACAAGCCATATTTCCAAGATTCCCGCACTTAAGAGGACCCTCACAGGTGCACTGAGGTGGCTGCTCATTCAGGAACTGTTCAGGATAGATCTGCCACCTGCATGTTCCTGTGCTCGCTTGGTGGAGGAGGCAAAGGCAAGCCAGGCAAGGGTTTCACCCTCAGGGAGCCTGTGGCACCACGATAACAAGAAGTCCATTTTGATGAGTTGGGGAGGTAGAGAGATGGAAATGGCATGACCTGGCTGCTTGCTTGGTTGTAGCACTCAGGAGCAGCGGGGGCAGCTGAGACACTGGCAGGCAGCCCTGGCAAAAGTAGAGTGCCATCCATGGTGGGGAGTGAGGGAACAGGACCCCTCCACAAGTCGGCAAATGACTGGTCTTGCTTGGGAAGGTGAGTAGAAAGAGCAAGTTGGCTAATGTCACCCGGAGAAGATTATCTTCTTTCTTACCTTCAAAAGTTTCCTTGGCACTCAGTGAATAAGAATCTACTGAGTGCCAAGCATGATGGTGCGTGCCTGTAGTCCCCGCCGCTTGGGAGGCTGAGGTAGGAGCATCACAAGTTCAAAGCCAGCCTCCGTAACTTAGTGAGGCTGTAAGCAACCTGGTGAGACTCTGCCTCAAAATAAAACATAAAAAGGGGTGGGGATGTGGCTTGGTGGTTAAGCATCTTTGGGTTAAATTTCTGGTTTCCTGGTACCAAGCAACAACAACAAAAAAAAACTATTAAGTTCTGTGGAATTTTTTCCTTTTATCTTTTCCTTTCTTGTGGAGTATGTCCAGGAGGGCTGTCCAGGATGGGGTGAAAGGAGCTTTGGATGCATAGAAAGGGGTAGAGTCTAAGGGGGAACTATGGAGGATCCCTGTCTTTTAATAAATGGGAATAGACCATGCTCTTCATTTTATAACTATGCTTGGGAATGAAGTTGATCACACTGGGTCTATTAATTACTTGTCTGTGTCCAGAGATAACAATCCCATCTTTGTCAAGAGCCCGTTTTAGAAAATTAAGTAAGGTTAACAGTTCAAAACCCCTCCTCCCCCATCTTTCTCAGTACTTTCAGTCTCTCCCAAAGCTCAGTTCCGGCTTAGCCAGCAACATATTAACTTGGTTTTCCTGCTTATCTATTCTCACTGCCTCTGAGTCATGGTCTCTTCTCTAATGGTTACTGCCCTTGTTACCCATGACCCTTGATAAACAAGACATGCCCCACAAGCAGTTCTTTTTTGTTCCAGTTCCTGTACCCCTGCTGAGCCTGTACCCCAAAGGCAGAGCCAGAGGAGTCTGGAGGCAAACTGCCCCAAGAGTTCAGGACTATATGAAGATATTTAGATGCCCAAGCACTGAAAAGATGACCACATTCACTTCCCTCAAGTGTCCAAAGTAAAGGAAACATGAAACTAGACAGGGAGTCTACAAAAGAGAGTTTTCACACAATGTCTTCTACTGTGATGCTGCTTCTGAAATAGCAAACTCTTCTGGCCCAGACTTCCTGGTCATGAGTTTCACCTATTGTTGGGCAAATAACTTTAAATTACAAATCCCTGTACATCTGTGGTCTATGAGTTCCTGTTGTAAGGAACAGAGAAACCAAGCTGGGGTTTCAGGATGAATCTAAGGGAAGCCAGCATGAAGTTGGTGTCAACCTTAAGAGGATCAGAGGAGGACCTAGGCAACAAGCATCTAATCATTTTAAGTTAAATTTACTAAACATACCTTTTTACTTATTTTATTATTGAGGGAATTAACTCTGCTGTGCCAGCTTCCAGGTCATGTTCTTTAGCTCTGTGTCCATACAAAGACATAGCACATACACTCACAGGCACTAGAATTCTGGTCTTCCCAGAACATCTGCCAAGTCCTTCCTATGTAGTATCTTATTTTTTTTAGTTGTCAGTGGACCTTTATTGTGTGTGTGTGTGTGTGCGTGTGTGTGTGTGTGTGTGTGTGTAATGCTGAGAATCGGATCCAGTGCCTCACACAGGCTAGGCAAGCGCTCTACCACTAAGCCACAACCCCAGCCTGTATTATCTTTTTTAATCTTCACAACAATCCTCCAAAATAGGTATTAGTTTAGCCCCTATTATGCAAGGGAAGTCCTGAGGAAAGCACAGATTGATTAGAGAATATGCTCAAGGTCACACATCTAGAAAAAAACAGCAGAGCCAGGATTCAGATCCAGCTTTATTCTGCCAAACCCACACTACCAACAAGCACCTAATGTTACTAACATGTAACATGTAATATTTTTCAACAAAATATTTCTACAAATTGTTAATATTATAGTACCATGTATTTTACAAATAAGAGTGAATACCTGTTTTGATTATCTTAAAAAAATGAAATATTCAAAGAGCGTTCTCTTTCTATTGAAGGACTCTGTGGTACAGTTTTCAGAGACAAGACGGTGGTATTAGAGGGGACCATCAAAGAAACGTTGGATCCGAAGATATCGGAGGGATCTTTTTAGACTTGAATTCTGGAGCCAGAATTCTTATCTTAAGCACCAAAATGCTTATCTTTTAATCAATCACGCCCAGGGATTTTATGGTTCAATTATGGAAGTGACTGAGGATCTGAGTATTGACTGCTGGCAGGAGCCAGCTGGTGGAGTGGGGCCAAGGAAGGTAGAGACGCTCATGACCCCGCGGGGCTCCCTTGTCCTTGCCGTGGTTCATCTACGTCAGAAACGGGCAGAGAGGGCAAGAAACAACAGACCAACCTAGGTTCCTACATGGAGAGAATGAGCGGTGGTGCGAACAAGTCATGTAGGAAAAAGGAACTCTCATCTCCATCATCGCATTCTCGTCTTCAGATTAAGCGCGCCCCTCTGGGTTCTATTTCGCGGTGCTGCAGAGGGGAACCTGAAAACCACGTCTCGCCTTTGCCAATGGCGCCTCAACAGGCTCAGTTGACTGCGGGCAGGGAAGCGAGACTGCCAGGCCGGAGGAGGGACTTCCGGCCTCAGCTACTTCCGGTTTCTCTGAGCAGCCATGTCAACGGTGGCACGCTTGGTTTCTTTGTGTCTGCTCCAAAGCCAGTTTACAGTAACTGTAGCAGCGACCTCCCAGAGGTCTGGATCTCAGCCCAGGGGGCTCTTAGTACTAGTTGAACAGAACATCCTCCTCAGAGGTGTGAGTTTCTGCTTTTCAGGGCCTTCCTACTCAAATTTAAAGTTTGGTAATGTCCAGTTTGGCCCCTTCTGCCTCCAGTCTGAGTGGCAGCCACTCCCAGCAGTTGCTGTTGCCCAAATAACTTAATGTTGTCACCTCCTCCCACTTTTTCAGTTATCTGCTTCATACCTGGTCAAGTTCTTTATATTAAATTATTCATATATTTGGCCAAGAATGCAGCTTTTGTGGAGTGGTAGTTGGGGGAAAGAGGGCAGGTGGTGGTGATTAAGGGGGACAATATCAACAGCTTTGAGGAAGATATTTTCCACACTGTTTCCAAAACTACCCCCATGGGGTTCTCACTGAATCCAACAGCCCATAGTATAATCCATTCTTATAATACCCCAGAACCGTAGACCCTCAGAATTTAGACTTCAGACATTAGTAAGGGAGAGCTACATTCAGGACTCTGTGGGTATTTCTACAATCTACAGATTTGTAACAGTCATCTTTGGCAAATGGGATTTTTTTTTAATGAAGCAATTTTGAAGAACTCTGGTTTTCATTGATTTTTATTTTTAGTAAAACAGCAATAGAAAAAAGTCCTTGAAGTTCTTTTTCTCTCTTTCTTTTTTTTTTTAGTGTCTCACTCATGCACTCTGAAAATGAGGAGTGACACTCCCTAACAAAAGAAGGCTGGGACACACCTGTGTGTTTCTATGGTTCCTTGTTGGGTAAGGAGGGAAAGGCTTTTAAAAAAAGTTCTTCTATGAGCAGTGATAGGTTCTTTGGAATAGTTTCATGACAGGAGAACACAGGTGTAAACTGGATTGTTTTGATTGAAATGCTTGCTTTTTCAGATATGGCTAACATTTTTTTTTTTTTTCTGCCTCACTCACCTGCCTAGATGACTCCTGATTAAAAATTTGCTCTTGACTGATTTATCTGAGCTTGTTTCCTTATCTGGAGTAGGAAGTCAAAAGGTGAGTGATAGAGTCACTTGCTGCTCTACTTTTCAGAGATTAAAGAGGACCTTGCATCAGTCTTGGACATCTTATGAATATCAGAAAACATATTTTGGAGAGTTGGAAAAGGCCAGGGAATATGGTGTTTACATTTGCTTCCATGGAATCCAACCTGTCATTTGGAAACAGAATCACATCCTTCCTTAAGCAGGAAAGAAGCTATTAAAGGTGAGGGTTTTTTTTAAATTTTTCTTTCTCTTAGTTTCCCATAAAAGTTTTTCTAAAGAGGGTACAATCTTATGCTTAGAGATGCAACAAAGAAAAAAGGATGCATCACATTTTGTTTCTCTCCTTTTAGAGATTTTCCTCCTGTAATATCTGGTTTTCTTTAAGTGGTACTCAGTGCCCTGTATTGTATTAAAAAGGTAGCTGTGATTTGGCTGAAAAAAACAGTAGACTTACAAACAAAAAGACTAGGGGGAAAAGGGAGTAGAGGGAAGTCCCATATTTGCTTCTTATAACATGTATGTTATTTATGTTTTGTTTTTCCATTTAAAGAGAGTTCTATGAATATTACATTTTCAGGTTAGTTGTGAAGATTGAATGGGACAGTGTAAAGAGATTTCTGGTTCATTGAGGACATTCATTAAATATATGTATGCAGCTATGCTTGCCCTTGTGTGTAGATATATTTTAAATTTGATGGACTCCCTGAAAGATGACATAGCATTTTTGGGATAATATCAAATTGTATTACGTTAAGAGCACTTTTAAAAAAGGTTAGCTAGGTACCATATGTGGCCAGAGAATTGCATATGGTGAAAAGTATCTTTTTTTTTTTAAAATTTTTTTAGTTGTTGATGGACCTTTATTTTATTTATTTATATGTGGTGCTGAGAATCGAACTCTGCCTCACACATGCTAGGCAGGCACTCTACCACCAAGCTACAACCCCAGCTCTGAAAAGTTTCTCAATAAATTGCCAAACTTATTAAATAATAATAAATTGCCAAAGTATCTTATATAAATTGCCAAACAGTAGCAAGAAATGTAGTTTTACTTTTTAAAGGACTTTTAGATGTCTAGAACTAGTGCTAAGAGTCTGAATTTCACAGATTTTTGTCTCCAGACTTACTGGAAATTCTAGACCCCATATAAAAGCTACATTCTAGGGTGGTCAGGGGTGGGAGGAAGAATAAGGAATGAAGGAGGGAACTTCCTCCTGCTAATGGCTAGTTCTCTTTTCTCTCTCCTGAAGTGGAGGTGGAGCCGGATCTTGATCCTGGTGTGGTCAGCTAGTTTGTGGAATCAGGATATAGGTCTCCACAAGAAGCCAGTTGTTAGAGGCTCCTAGGCATGTGTTTAATAAGGATATTTGACCAGAGAAGAAATATATTTTTGCCATCAGTTTGGATTTGAACTTGACATTGCTGGGAACATGCTCATGATTCATTTATAATTGGAGGCATTTTGTTTTGTCCAAGGAGTCCACCTCCCTCCTCCTCCATTGTGCACAAACTCTGTCTCCCATACCATGAAGATGACTTCATGGAGGAAACTCATCCGGCATTATCACATGTGGGCCCTTGGCTGTTATATGCTGCTGGCCATTGTTGCTCTGAGACTTTCTCTCAGATTGAAGTGTGACTTTGATCACCTGGATCTGGACTCCAAGGAATTTCAAAGCCAATACTGTAGGGATAAGTTGTACAAGTCCCTAAAGCTGCCAGCAAGGAGGTCCATCAACTGTTCTGGGGTCACCCGAGGGGACCGGGAAGCAGTGATCCATGCTATTCTGAATAATCTGGAGATCAAGAAGAAGCGGGAGCCTTTCACAGATGTTGACTACCTTCGCCTGACCAGAGACTGTGAGCACTTTAAGGCCACAAGGAAGTTCATACAGTTCCCACTGAGCAAAGAAGAGTTAGACTTCCCTATTGCATACTCTATGGTAGTTCATGAGAAGATTGAAAATTTTGAAAGACTGCTGCGGGCTGTGTACACCCCGCAGAACATATACTGTGTCCACGTGGATAAGAAGTCCCCAGAAACTTTCAAAGAAGCAATTAGTGCGATTACTTCATGCTTCTCAAATGTCTTCATAGCTAGTAAGCTGGTCCCAGTGGTTTATGCCTCATGGTCCAGAGTTCAGGCTGACCTGAACTGTATGGAAGATTTGCTCCGGAGCTCAGTGCCATGGAAATACTTCCTGAATACATGTGGGACAGACTTTCCTATAAAGACCAATGCTGAGATGGTCCAGGCCCTCAAGATGTTGAATGGGAAGAACAGTATGGAGTCAGAGATACCTACTGAGTTTAAAAAAAAACGCTGGAAATATCACCATGTGGTGAAAGACACATTGTATGTAACTACTGAGGAAAAGGATCCTCCCCCTAATAATATAACCATGTTCACTGGGAATGCTTATATTGTGGCTTCTAGAGACTTCATTCAACATGTCTTAACGAACCCCAAATCTCAACAACTGATAGAATGGGTAAAAGACACCTATAGCCCCGACGAACACCTCTGGGCTACCCTTCAGCGGGCCTCATGGATGCCTGGCTCTGCTCCCTTCAACCACAAGTATGACATCTCTGACATGACTTCCATTGCCAGGCTGGTCAAGTGGCAGGCATATGAGGGAGACATCAATGAGGGGGCATCTTATGCACCTTGCTCTGGAATCCACCAGCGGGCTATCTGTATTTATGGGGCTGGGGATCTGCACTGGATGCTTCAAAACCATCACCTGTTAGCCAACAAGTTTGACCCAAAGGTGGATGATAATGCTCTTCAGTGTTTAGAAGAATATCTACGTTTTAAGGCCATCTATGGGACTGAACTGTAAAACACACTATTGTGCTACCTGTGGGGCAGGAACATGAGCAAATATGTTATAACCTGCTGATACAATGTAGGGTGGGAGTCCAGGGCTTGGGAATCCATGGCATCCCCTAGGATAAGGGGACTGCTATTGGAGTGTGGGTAAGTAGATCTGTTGCCTTGCAAATTGCTGCCTTGGGTGAATGCAAACTCTTCTCCAACAGTTCCTACACTGACTCTAACAGAAGGAGGATAAGAACCAATGTTATTTGGAGAAAAAGGAGGGATGTGTGTCAGGGGACCGTGGATTTCAGCTGAATACCTGGTATCAGGTTTTGAACTTTATGGAGAGGATGTTCCTAATAAGTCTAGACTTAGGGGGTGTTAATGGAAAGATAACTTTCCCTTTGGTACTGTTAATTTAAAAATAAATAGCTCCCGATTCAAAGTCTTACCTGTACTTTTTGTCTTAAGAAGCCACAAGTAATGTAAACAGAAAAAAATGTGTGAGACTCTTCTCATAACTGTTGTTGTCATTTAAAATTTCTAGTGGCTGGCAAGAGAGCCTCCATTAATTATCCCAGAATAGTCCTGGCAAGCTGTTTGAATAGCACATTCAAAAGAATGTGGAGGAAAAAAGAAAGAATATAGAGGAACAGAGCTATTCTTTCATTATTGAAACCACTTATTTTGTTTACATCGCCAAATTCATAACTTCTCTACCAGGGAAAAGGTGGGGCAATTTTTAACTAGTTTGACCACTCATGTCCTTATGAGAAAATCATGGCACTAACTTTGCCAGCTTCATAGTCAAAGAATGTTTCATAACAGATAATAGCCATTTAGGTAAGGTTGTATATTAATTTATTGTTATAAACTGGAACACATTTTAGTAGGGGGAGGCACTGCACTCTTAATTATATTGAGAAGCAAAAATAAATAAGGACAGTCAAGCTAAACCAGGATATCTGATTATTCCATGTGTAGGCCTCTTAAGTCCAAACTCCCTCTTTTACTATGTGAATGAAGGGGTCACTATTTGTGATTCTGCAGAGTATATATGTATTTTCTTGTGGGGAGACAACAATGAGGTGTGCAAATGTTACCCAGGGAAACAGTTTCCTTTCTGAAACTCCAGAGATAATTGCTGGCTATGTCATTCTTTTGTAATGGGCAAGGGGTTCTATAAAAATATAGGCAGTGGTCTTGGAATATAGCACAGCTGGTCTTCTGCATACAGTATGTTCCTGAAAAGCTTTTTATATACAAGTTAATTTGTGTGATTTGAATAATACTCCCATTAATATGTCATAATGTGTTTAATGTGTTTCTTCACTTCTGATTGTGATTCAGTTAAACAAGATTTCTCTTAATTAGCAGTGAGCTTCCTCTGTAACCCATGTATCTCTCACATAGTTCCTGTGTGTGACTCTGAAATTTTTATGTATGTTAGTGATTCCTTTTTGTAAGGTGGTTCTCTATTGGTAATGAGCATCATCATCACCAACTTACCTGCTTTGCAATTTTGAGTCCTTTTTACCTACTCTCAGTCCCACTGTGGAGATGACTGATGAATAGTTACAAGTGCAGTGGAAGTGCCCCGTGAAGTCTATTGCCAGCAGTGGTAACTACGGGCTATTATGACATTCCTCAGCCCTCCTCTGAAGTGGATGGAAGTGCCACTGTGGGAAGTGGACAGAAAAGCTTCCCTAAGTACACTTATTCTAAGAACTCAGGTCTTTGGACACACAGCTTGCTCTAAAAGCTTTCATGTGAAATGTTATAATTCCTCATATAAATAAATGTAAGAAATCAACATGTGAACTTGTCATTTGAAAAGTGTGTGTGTGTGTGTGTGTGTGTGTGTGTGTGTTCCAAGCACTGAAATTTTCTCTAAAAATATATTCAGGTGAATAGAAAGTGCTCTTCATTTAATAATATAAGGTCTCCATATCAGAAGGCTTGAATTTCTCTTTGCTTAGTGTATTTTGGAATTCCTACAGTTAAGCCAGCACATATGTTGATTTTTCCTGCCTATGGAGTCGTGCCTGTTTAACCTTTCTCTGAAAGGACAAATATTATACTCAATTGAGCAACTATGTTTGTATCACCATTAAAGGTTTAAATGGATTTGTTCCTTTCTTCCTTTCCTTTTTTTTGTACTGGAGACTGGGGATTGAACCCGGGGCACTTTAGCACTTTGCTACACCCCCACTCCTTTTTATTTTGAGACAGGGTCTTGCTGAGTTGGCTAGGCTAGTCTGAAATGTAGAATCCTGCCTCAGCCTCCAAGTTCCTGGGATTATTATTATTATTTTTAAAATATTTTATTTTTTAGTTGTAGGTGGACAGAATATCTTTATTTTATTTTTATGTGGTGCTGAGGATCGAACCCAGTGCCTCCCGCATGCTAGGTGAGCACACTACCACTGCACCAAAACCCCAGCCCCAAGTTACTGGGATTATAGGTGTGTGCCACTGCATCTAGTTTTAATTACTACAGTCTTGTTTTAATAACTCTTATTTTTGTTATACACACTGATTATTGTAATCTTTGCTGTCTTTGTGAAGTGAAACCTTTTTGAGAGGAAGAAGAGGCAGTTGATAACTTTGGGAACATATGATATAGTTGGAGAGGTCAAGCCATTTTGATTAAAAATGGAGAGAATAAAAAATACCTTGCCCACCTACCTTAATTGACCCAAAGATCTATTCTTATTCTTCCATTTAGGCAGTCATTTATCATGAGGATGAATAAGATATGGTTTTTGCCTTTGTGAAGCTTAGTGAACTGACAAGCAATGAAATAATTTATTCGTGCATTCATTCCACAGATATGAATTGAGCTTTTACTATATACCACACCTAGTTTTTAACACAGGGAATACAGCAGTCAATGAAACATGAAAATTCCCACACTCATGTTATTCACATATGAGCAGTAAACAGTATAAACAAATAATTATTAGAAGGAGAGAAGTGCCAGAGAGAAATTGAAGACTTTGGGAAGGAAGGGTAGGGAGAAAGGATGCTTAAAATTTTAAATAAGGTGGTCAAGGAGGCCTTCAATAAAAAACTGACATTTCAGCAAAGTTCTGAAGGAGATGAAGGGAATGATCCATGAGGATAAAGGAAGGAGGAGCATTCTAGGCCAAGAGGAAAGACTTGTAAGGCCCTAAAGCAGGAACAGACAGACCTGCCATGTTTCAGGAACAGCAAGGAAGCATTGTGAAGGCCTCTGTAAATCATATGGACTTTTATCTTCTTGAGTGAAATAGGAGCCAGTGAGGGTTGATCAGAGGACTAAAATGATCTGATTAACATTTTAATTAATTAATTAATTTTGGTACTGGGGATTGAACTCAGTCAGGGGCACTTGACCACTGAGTCACATCCTCAGCCCTATTTTGTGTTTAATGTAGAGACAGGATCTTATTGAGTTGCTTAGCGCCTCACCATTGCTGAGGCTGACTGGCTTTGAACTCCTGGCCCCCGCTCCCCCCATTAACATTTTAATGGGATGACTAGCTGCTGCACTGAGAACAGTCTGGTTGGGAGGTAAGAGTGGGAGCAAGGAGCCAGTCAGGAGGCTGTGGCCATAATACAGGCACTATGCAAGTGTCTTGGACCAGGGTAGTAGCAGAATTTATGGAAATGGTCAGATTCTGACAATATTTTTGAAGGTTTGAGGATTTGTTGGCAGATTTGTTTGTAAAAGAGATGGAGGAGTCAAAAATAACTCCAAGGTTTTGTCCTGTTTGGAGTTGCCATTAACTAAGATGAGAATTTTGTGAGGAAAGAGTGGGTTTTTAGGGGAAGATAAGGATTTTGATTTTGAACATGTAAAACTGGAGATGCCTATTAGACATTCAAGTAGAGATGTGTAGAGGAATTTGAATTCAGGAAAGTCTGGTTTGGAGGTGCTTATCTGATATTTATCAGCTTATACATGAACTCATGAAACTGGATGAGAGCCTGTATTAGTCCATTCTCTATTGTAATAACAAAATACCTGAGACTGGATACTTTATAAAGAAAAGGGGTTAATTTAGATTACAGTTTTAGAGGCAGAAAGTCCAAGATTAGATGGCCCCATCAGTATAGTCTCTGATGAGGGTCCTCTTGGCCATATCACATCATAGTAGGAACACAAATGAGGAGAGGTCACATGGTAAGACAGGAAGGCAAGAGAAGGGAGGGCCTAGTTTTATACTTTTAAAACAACCCTCTAGTAAGAACTAACAGAGGGTCTCAGAAGAACTACATTAATTCTGAGGGGAGTACCCCCAGTGACCTCCTATTATACTCCACCTCTTCAAAGAGTCTACCACCCACAATAGGGATCAAGCTTCCAACATGTGAACACTTAGGTCATACACTCAAACCATATCTAAACCATAGCTGAGCCACAAAGGAGTAAACATAGAAGAGGCTCTCAGATGAGTTCTGGCACTTTCCAAAATGCAGAGGTCAGGGAGATGAGAAACCAACAAAAGAAAGTTGAAAAGGAGCAGCTAGTATATTATATGGAAATCTGGTTAGGGTGGCATTCTGGGTCAAGAGGAGACAATGTTTCAGAGAAAAGGGAGTTAAGACTAAAACAACATGCTGAGAATCATTTAAGGTGAGAATGACGCCACTAGTATCTTGAACAATGTGGAGGTGACCTTGATAAGATCAGTGGAGTATAGAGGTGAGAACCTGACTGGAGGTGATTCAAAAAGAATGTTGGAATAAAACCAGATTCCATGAGTACATATAAATCATGAGTTTTACTTTCAGCCAAGAAAAGGAGAAAAGAACAGTACCATAACAGGTTAAGACAAAATTGTCTTGACAATTAGAAAAGTGGTAACACGTCTGTATGGGAAAGACCTAGAGGACAAGATGGGGAAATGAGAGGAGAGCCTTGCCAGGTTGAGACCCTTAATAAAGAGAGGGATGATCAATGCACAGGAAGGAAAGCCTTTTCTTCGATGGAAGCAGAAGAAGTTCCCCCACAGTAGTAGGATTGAAAACAGAGATGATCTCAGTTGTATGCGGATGTGGCAGTGGGATTTAGTTCTGTTTCTTTTGCTTTTTATTATTTAAAGAAAAAATTTTGGTACCAGGAATTGAACCCAGGGGTGCTTAACTACTAAGCCACATCCCAGTACTTTTTATTTTGAGATAGGGTCTAAGTTGCGTAGGGTCTTGCTAAGTTGCTGAGGCCGGCTTTGAACTTGTGATCCATCTGCCTTAGACCCTACCTCCCAATCCCTGGGATTACATGTGTGCATGCCACCATCCCTGACTTTTTCAATTAGCATGTTATCTGATGTAAAATATACACGTGAAAAAGTACAAATCCCAAATACATGGCATAAGTTTTATGAACACACCTATGGAATCAGACCCCAAGAGAACAGCACCAGCACCCAAAGTGCCCCTTTTGTGATGGCAGTCCCATTTTACATCCCCTGCAATAATGAACAAGGGTTCTAATGACTCTACTTTCTCCCCAGCATTTTTACTTCTCTTCTTTTTTGATAGTAGCCATCCTACTGGGAGTGAGGTGGAGATAAACACTTTTAAAGATGGTTTGTCTCTAGCTGCGTGATTTTTAATAAGTCTGTGAGATCCATTATCTTTGTTTTTGTATGTACAAGTGTCTTTTACCTTTTTTTTTTTTTTTGTACTAGGATTGAACACAAGGCACTTATCACTGAGGTACATCCCCAGTCCTTTTTTTTGGTGGGGAGGATAGTGTCTTGCTAAGTTGCTGAGGCTGGCCTTGAGTGATCCTCCTGTCTTCCACATCACTGGGGTCATGGGAAGGTGCCACTATGCCAGCATTAACTTTAAGTTCTTTATCTGTAAAAACGGAACAAACTTCTTTCTAAAGTACTAGTTAACACTAGTTAGGAGAACATATATAATACACATATAGCATTTAGTCTCATAATCAAGTTAGTAATGCTGGCTATTATTTTATAAACAAGAAGTCCCACTTCTGTGCAGCTAAATGTTAGCTTTGGGTATTTAAAAATGATGACATCATAAATACTTTTTTCCCACATCTGAAAAAAGGGGACTATGTGTAGTATAAAGAACAGTTTTAACATTTTAATAGGTTTATCAAATACTATTCTGCCAAATATAACTACCAACGCTTTTCTCAAAAGGTGACTTTTCACCCCTATGTAGTTGGTTAAACATTTAACTATATATGAAATGGGGTCAACCATAGGATAGAGAATATCAAAATCCTACTCTTACAAAATAATAGATAGCCAAGTCTTTAATTTAAAATAGTTGGTCTGGTTCATCTACAATCATCTGCTAAATTTGTCACTCAAGTGCCTGGGGTCTGATGTTGTTTTTGAGTTTAGAAATACCCCATTCTTCATTGTATTTTCCTACTTTGACTAACAAGGGAAACTTCTTTCCTTCATATAAACAAAGACATAAAAACAAATGCTACACATTTTAGGAGGATTTTTTACTGGAAATTTAATAGTTGGTAATATGTACTGCATATTTAAAAATATATGAAACTTGATCAATATGGCCAGTTCAAGAAATAATTTACACAGACCATTTATGTTGCTTGGAATAGGTTTTTTGATTTTGCTACCGAAGTTGTCTACAGATCATTTAACTTTTACAAATCAAATTGTATTTAGGTTTCTCATATCAATGATTATCCTTGGTTTTATACTTTTAAAAAAAGGAAGTTTCAGCTGGGTGCTATGGCACACACCTGTAATCCCTGCGACTAAGGTGGATGAGAAAGGAGAAACTGAGATTTGAAGTAACTTGGTGAAGCATTGATCAACTTAGTGAGACATCTCAAACTAAAAAAAAAAAAGCTCTCAGTGGTAGATGCCCCTGGATTCAATCCTCAATACCAAGAAAAAAAAGGGGGGGTATTTTCTCAGTAAACTTCTATTCAGATTTTAGTTTTGCCCCTGTTGATGCATCAGATAGTTACAACTGACAAAACTAACATGACTTTATTGAAATGACTGTATTTTCTAAGTTATTTGTAAGGAATATAGTGCTTTTTCAAAATGTTTGTCTAATATCTTCATATTGTCTATTTGAAACAGCTCCACCAGTTAGAGTTTTAAAATGAGTTTATTAAAGAATGTTCTTAAGAAGGCAACAACTTTTGATTTGTCATTAAAAAAAAGTTATGTTTCTTCATGCTGTATAATAAAGGTAATGTAAGAGAATATAGTTATAAGCTTTTTGCTGGAATTCTCTGATAGTACAGTACAGTGTAGTCATTTATGCAATGCTAGAATAAATTAAAAAAAGTCTCTTCTTTGCTTCTCTTCAAAAAGTGATGAATAACAACAGAAGGAGGCCTGAAAAAGTCAATTTTTTTCCTATTCATTCTGTAGTATTGGAGCCAGTATCTAGGAAACAGAGAGAAAGAGTAAATTCAGGGAGAAACTTATTTTAATTCTAAATATTTTAAGAATAATGATTAAAAAAAATTAATGGTGGTGGGAGAAGGAGGCTTAGGCTGAAGAGGGAAGCTGACAACCACGTGCCTTGAAAATGTCAACAATTTTCTTTTTAAGACAGAAAAAGACAACACTTTGCTCTCCATGTTTATGCTAGAGAGAAAGGCAAGCTGTACTATATTTGGTTCACATAGCTGTTATATAACCACGTTTTTCAGGTCCTCTGTCTTCCCAGTGAGCATCAGATCAAAATTCTAGCTATTCTCTTTTTTCTCTGCTTCTGTATTAGGAACTCAACTTTATTTCAGAAAGCTAACTTCAAGAATAAAATGGACTTACTTTATAGTAGCACCTTATTTATCTGGCATTACGAGGAACGGCATTTTCTTAAATGTATAGAGCTACCTGTAAATGCCAAACTATTTACATTTTAATTTGGGTAAAAAAAAAATATTTCCAAGAGTGCATTCTTTTCTGCTGATAAGAAAAGAATGAATGTTAAATGTACCAATGTTATCTATAATGCATACATGCATTACTATAAAAATATAAAGACTAAAAAGGCTTTCCTATTAATAGTGATTAGTTATCTGTAGGTGATATTATTGATAATGTTTTTCTTTGATGTGCTTATGTGCATTCTCTACATTTCTTTTCAGTGCATTCTTTTCTGCAAATGGAATATAATCTAAGCTTCTAGTAAGTGCTCACTTTTTGTTGTTGTTGTTGAAGATAATTACTACATTTTGCTCTAAGTGAGGGAAGCTCCTCAGAAGTCACTGCAATAAGATGAGGGTGATTTGCTACTTTTTATCCACTGAAGTTTAGAGAAACAAATTACCTTGCATTTTTAAGCAAGATTAACACACTCTTAAGACCACCAGATAAAAGCTCCTGTAAACAGAACACATACCTATACCAGGACTCTTTGCTATTAATTCTTCTCAGATGCCTTTTTTACTTTTTTGGTTCTAAGCTATGGTGTTACTTACTATGTTGTTACTCGATTAGTCTACATTCATGCTGTTTGATATGGCAGCCACTGGCTAGACATATATGACTATTTACATTTAATTCAAGTTAGCTAATAAAATTAAAATATGAAGCTGTTTAGTTGTCCCAATGACATTTCAAGTGCTCAGCTGCCAATCATGGCTTTTAGAAAATGCAGACACAGAACATCTTCATCATTAGTTCTACTAAGCAGTGCTGGTGTACATCAACTCCTTTTGACAAAAGCCTAGTATTACAAATTAATTTTCAAATTCTGGAGCTAGTAAAAAATTAAAAGTGTAAGTGTTATATGTCTAGCATAAACTTAAAAGCCTAAAGGTTAGGAGGATGTTAATACATTAAATGACAACAAAAAATATGAAAAATTATACATTATCTGAAATACAGAATTGTCATCTTGTGATCCAGAAGATAGTACTGCCTTTATAAGAATTAAGATCAAAAAACAAACCCAAAAAGAAAAAAAGACTCAAATATACAATAACATTGTTCCTAGCAACGAAAGATCTTAATTACCTGATGACTATATTAAGTAGTCAACTATGTCCTTAGTTCTTAGAATGATTATTCCTAGTTAACCTGAACAATACAAGTCAATGTAACATAGCTAGTTTCAGAGATTTTCTGACATCTGGGAGATACTATTTTTAAAAAACAGGGCTGAAGGTATAATTTTATGCAGCCATCAGATATCAGATTGAACAGAACAGTTAACACGTGTAAAAAATGTTAAATGTACCAATGTTATCTATAATGCATACATGCATTACTATAAAAATATAAAGACTAAAAAATGTAAAGGCTTTCCTATTAATAGTGATTAGTTATCTCTAATGTTATTGATAATGTTTTTCTTTGATGTGCTATGTGCATTCTCTACATTTCTTTTCAGTGATTAGGTACTTCTTTTGAAATCTAAAGTATGTAAAACAAAAACCCCAACCTGTAACCCAAGAAATGAGGGTATTACTTTCTATATTTCTGTTTCTTTTGCTTCTCAACTACCCATTTTACACCAAGTATGGTGGTGCATGTCTGTAATACCAGTGACTTGGGAGGCTGAGACAGAAGGATTGCAAGTTTGAGGCTATCCTCAGCAACTTAATGAGGCCTTCAACAATTGAGCAAGACCCTGTCTCAAAATCAAAAAATAAAAAGGGTTGGGCATGTGACTCAGTGATTAAAAACTCCAGGGTTAATCCCCAGTACCAACATTAAAATAATTATTATAAATAAAATCAAAACTCCCCTGTTTTTGGAGAGTGGCAGTTTTTTCTATTTAATTTCAGGAACAGCTAGTTGCTTTTTTATTTTTATTTTTTCAGTGTTGAGACATTAATAGTTGGGGAGCAATGACATAACAAAAAATATTACAAAAAATCAAAAACCTATTTTTGATTAACATTAAGCACATGCTAACCAACATCATGAAATGTATGTCCATTAGGACTATAAGATAACAAAATAAAAAGTTTTTCTTTGTAGATTGAGAATCATAGAAAACTATAATTTACTAGGCAGTCTACATCCTGCCTTGATTATTTAAGGTAAATATTATTCTTCTAAAATTTTGTATACTTGTTTATGTAATCTTTTTTATTTTTTGCATTTTTTACAATGTTTTTAGATATACAAGACAGTAGTATATTTTGACATTACACATACATAGAGCAGCTAGCTGCTTTAAACACAAATGATTATAAGTATGTACATATTCAAAATACAATTAGCAAAAAGGAAATAAGTAATCACAGAACAGAGAGCAGAGATACACAGCTTCCGAAACATTTAAGAATCAGAACAAGTACCTAGGTCTGCAGTAGAATATTTACTTGCATAGATATAACAGATTAGAGGAATGGATATTTACCATTATGACTGCTTTAAAATAATTAACTTCTAAAATAGAAAACGTATGAGTATCCAGCAACAGAAACACTAGGATAAACTGTCAACATTAAACAACACGTCCTTAAAGAGAAAGGTGATTTTGAAAAGTCTAATAAGCACTTAAAATTTACAACTGAAGTGGGGAAGAAAAACTTATTGTTTCTTTTTCCTTAAATTCTATCTGTGTAAGTAGTCTATATGTCATGTGAAATGTATATACACACCTAAAATCAGTAAGAGGACAGAGATCTGGAATCCAGAAACTAACTTATTAGAAGCCAGGTTTTTAACTGGGAGTTGTTTTCCCTCATAAACTTTTCGAATATGTGAAGATTGTCTAAAGACGCATAAAAACAAGATTTCAAGTAGCAATTAGGTGAACACTTACTTTTACCATCACAGGCTACAATTTTCACTTTATCCACTTTAATAAGTTCTGTCACCTCTCTGAATTCAACATCATTCAATACAAAAGTCCACACATTATCGCAGAATCTGTATGTATTTAGAGAGCCCTTTAAAACAAAACACACAGGGAAGTGTCATTTTTTTCCCCCTCATATTTTTCTCCAAAGCAAGTTAAGAGAACTTGGCTACTAAAAACATAATAATAATGTTTAATGCTTAGTTGCTTGATTTTTCTTAATTTTAATCCTATCTACCTAAAAAACAAGCAAGTGAAAGCAAAACCTAGATAAATTTGCTAAGGGAAGAGTTAAAAACCATTTTAATTGGACTATTTTTGGCACTATAAAAATGTCTGCAAATTATCTGACATAAAGATAAGTGGTATGAAAATCTGATTTTGTATTTCTACTGCCCTCATGTGGCTAAATTGTGAAAATCCATATGAATTTTTTGTAAATACTTTTTAAAAGCTATTTTACTGTGTATTAATTCTTCCAACTTGTACAAAAGCAAGGATTTCTTAGAAACACTAAATTTTAATCCCGTGACTTAGCTCAGATGTATCACTGTATTAGCCACTATGAATTCACCACTGTCTTATGCAATTGACACTCTCCAAAATTTTGTTTTCTAAAGTAAAAAGTATACCTGAACATTAAAAGAAAACTTTTTATAGAGTGTAGTCAAAGTGCAAGAATAGATACCAAACATGCTTATAATCCCAGCGGCTAGGGTGGTTGAGGCAGGAGGATCATGAGTTCAAAGCCAGCCTCAGCAAAAGACAGGTGCTAAGCAACTCAATGAGACCCTGCCTCTGAACAAAATACAAAATAGGGCTAAAGATGTGGCCCAGTGGTTAAGTGCCTCTGAGTTCAATCCCCAGTACCAAAAACCAACCCTGCCCCCCAAAAACTGATATATACACATATGCACACCTATTAAAATTTAGTATGAAACAAGACATTTAAATGCTTAAAATCTTTAGTTCAGGAAGAGCATTAAACAAAAAAATGTTCACTGTGGTATTATTTTTAATAGCAAAAATTGGATTCAATTTAAAATGTGTTATGAAGTGAGAATGGTCAAAGAAACAATAGTTATGAGTGAATTAAGGAATTAAATAAATCTGAATAATTACTATGTACTATAACCTGCTGGGCTCTGAAGTTACAATGGTAAACACTGGTCCCTGCCATCAGTGAGTTTAGCCAGGGAGAACATTAAGATGAAGCAAATATATAGTGTAACAGTGCTATAAAAGAATAAGTTTCTGGGTATAATGGGAGTAAAGCAGATATGCTCACGAGTATGGAAGACATAGAACTGGTGTGGTGGCGCACGCCTATAATCTCAGCACTTTGGGAGGCTGAGACCAGAGAAACTCGAGTTCAAAGCCAGCCTCAGCAATGACGAGGCACTAAGCAACTCAGTGAGACCCTGTCTCTACATAAAAAACACAAAACAGGGCTGGGGGTGTGGTTCAGGGGTCGAGTACCCCAAAAAACAAAACAAAACATAAAAAAAACCAGTATGGAAGACACAAGGCAGAGAAAATTTTTCTCACAAAGTAGAGGGTAGGCTGAATCTTGAAGAATGAGGAAGAGCTAGTCAAAGGAGAGGTGGGGCAATGGAGAGAAGACTGCCACTTGGAATGGGGTGGAAGATTCCAGAAAACAATGTTTCAGGAGGTACTAAGGTGAAGGAGACCATGGAGATCACTTAAAGCCTTTGTCCTATTCTAATGCTGCTTTTTCATTGCTTTGAGGGCAACGAAGGAGTTAAAGCAGGAGTCATATGATTAAATGTCTTTTTGACTATGACAAGAATGGGTTTGAGAAGAGTACAGTTGGAGACCAGAAGCCCAGAAGCCGAAGCCTCTTAGAGGCAGCTGAATCAGAGAGGTAAAAGTAGCTTTACTACAGTAGTATCAAGGGGACCAATAGAAATGGAGAGATTTTGAAAGGTGAAACTGATAGAACTCCTCAACTATGGTCATGGTGGAGAGACACAAACCTACAGTAATTCCCAAGTTTCTGACTTGAGCAACAACAGATTCACAGAAAAAGCCAGTATGGTAGGAAAGAAATTTGGAACTTACTGAGTTTGAGATTAACTTACTGATGTCCAGCAAGGGGACATTAAGGGATAGCAAGAGATGGTAAAGGAGCATGAGCATATCAATTTTTACTAAGGCCACATGACGAGGTGAGATCATTCAAGGAGAGTATTTGGAGGTCTTAGATAACTCTGAGGAATACCAATTATTGTGACAACCAGAAGAAAACTACAAAGGAATCTAAAACAAAGAGGGTAGGAAATAGAAGAAAGTACAAGTAAGTAAAAATTCTAGGAAGTATAGATTTTAAAAAAGAGAAAATGATCAGTGGTTATCACAAAGTATGTATTAGATTTAGAGAAAAACAATTCATCAAGAGCAGTTTCAGTGGGGTGGTGAGAAATGGATGGAAAATCACTTATGACATAATGTGTGGCAAAAAAGAATCATCACTGGGTACGACGGCGCACACCTATAATCCTAGCAACTCAGGAGGTTGAGGCAGGAGTTCCAGGACAGCTTCAGTAACTCAGTGTGGCCCTAAACAACTTAGTGAGACCCTGCCTCAAAATAAAAAATAAAAAAAAGAGGCTGGGTTCAACCCTAGTATCAAAAAAAAAAGTAAATTTAACAAAATATATCTAAGTTCACTGAGTCAATAACTTGAACAAAGCATGTTACTAGGATTTAAGATTAATATGTGAATACTCACTTTCAAGTATAAACTGAATTTTAAATGTAGCTTGAAATGAAAAATTAATATATAATTATATGTTGAAATTCTATTAGCTGTAATATAAATATTATAATTCATTTGATTTGATAAAGTAAAACATTATAAAACTTGATTGTGAAACAATTTTATTAATGCTCTCCTATATTTATTTTAAAATAACATAATTAAGCTAGCATATTAGCTAGATAACCTTTGAACCAATAAATGTTTTAAAAAACTTTAGCAGCCAGGAGTGGTGGTGCATGCCTGTAATCCCAGCAGCTCAGGAGACTGAGGCAGAAGGATCACAAGTTTAAAGCCCACCTCAGCAAATTAGTGAGACCCTGTCTCAAAAAATAAAAAAGGGCTGAGGATGTAGCTCAGTGGTTAATCACCCCTGAGTATAATCACTAGTAACAACAAAACAAAACTAAACCAAACCCAAATTGATCCAAAAAAAAAAAAAAACCCTCAAAACTTAAAACATAAGCCAGATGTGGTAGTGCATGCCTGCAATTCCAGCAACTCAGGAAGCTGGGGCAGGATTGCCAAGTGCAAGCCAGCTTTAGCAACTTAGGAGGGCTTAAGTAACTAAACAAGACTTTGTCTCAAAATAAAAAATAAAAAGTACTGCGGCTGTTGCTCAGTGGTTAAACACCCCTGTATTCAATCCCCAGTACCAAAACAACAACAACAACAACAACAAAACCATAAGATTAAATAATAACATAATGTAATTTTTTAAGAATAATTTGGTGAGGCTGCGGTTGTGTCTCAGTGGTAGAGCGCTTGCCTAGCATGTGTGAGGCACTGGGTTCGATTCTCAGCACTGCATATAAATAAATAAAATCAAGTCCATTGACAACTAAAAAAAAATTTAAAAGAATAATTTAGTGAACTAGAATCTCTAATTTTTACTGCATATAATTTTAGTTAAATATTTTTTTTCATTGCTTTGAGAGTCAATCTATTTAGTATCTTTAGTATAAAAACTGAATATTAAATTCATTGTTTATATTAAAAACATTCCTTCTATAAAATAATATTTGGCTTTGGTCAAATATTGATTTTAACACTTAGTCATTCAACCAAATTATACCTTCAATGCATCTCTAAAAAATACATTTTAAAAAACACACATACACACAAATGTATATGCTTTACATATGTAAACATGTGTGTACATATGTATGTGTATATGTGTGTGTGTATCCAGACATCTGGTTTTTTATAAATTAAAATAACATTTTAAAAGTTACCCAATACATATTTATTACAGAAACATGAAAAAACAGGGAAAAGGAAACTGTCAGTGTTAGAAGGCTATTTTTCTTGACCATTAAATCTTGCTTAATTAAATGCTTGCTTAATTGCTGACTGTTTTTTTCTTCCAGTGCTGGGGTACTGAACCCAGGGCCTCCCAAATCCTACGTCCAATTCTTCATTACTGTTTGAAGCTCAGAATTATGATGTTTTAAGTAGTCATTACCTGTATTTGAGGTCATACAATCCTCAAATGCATACAATGACTCTTAAAAAAGCCTAGTTATATATACTAGTTCAATGTGAATTTTCTCCCTGAATAATTAATCTAATTCAAGTTCATATATTTTGACTTTTTTACTATACTCAAGGGTTATTTTTCCTGTAACATCCTACAAAAGTGATCTCATTCATATGGAATTCATATAAGATTTAAAACAAAAAAAAAATTAACATGCTATGTAAGATTATTCCTTTAATTGGTGCCTAATCTTCTTGCTGGGCCAGGAAAAAAAATTATAAATAAAAAAAAATTTAAATGTTATCAAGCAATGTGTCTTTCAAAATTACGTATTACCAATATCTATTCTCTTTGTTATATACTACACCAAGCTAAACAGAATGTTATTTGCAAATATTCTGGACTTAAAGAGAGCAATTTTGTTGTAATCTGAGATGGGGCAGGGGTAGGGGATAGGGTGATGAAACCCGAGTTATAAGAGTTATAGTAGTAGCAGTGGGGGGTAAAAAAAGAAAGAAAGAGAGAAAGGAAAAGTCTTGGTAAAGACTGAGTACTTAAATCTTTTAGAAACTCAGAAATTTACAAAATGCTATGAAAGAGAAATACAAGTATCAAATTACCTGTAAATTTATCCAAAGAGATCTAAACTAGAAACCTACAATAATGCAACTAAACACTATTTAGGCCTTATAGATCCTATGGTCTCTGATAAGTTGTCTACCATATTTTCTTTATGGGTAAAAGTTTATAGATTAACATGGATCAACTTAGAAATATGAGGTCAGGTTTCAAATGGCAAACTGGGCCAATTTCTACATGTGGTTCTATAAACAAAAACTAGCTTTGCCAGAATTATTACTGTCAAATATATTTTATAGTCTTAAGGACATAAAAATGACCAGTGGATTCTTTTATAGACATCTTTTATTCCAGTTAGTTTTTAAGCATGTGAAATTGATGAATAAAACACTCACTTATATATAATATAAAATAAACACGGATTTTATCTCTTCACCAAAATTTAAGTTAAATGGGCCTTGTCTATCTTGTTTACCTCTGTATTACCAGTATCTTTAACAATGCCTGGACCAGCACTCAAAATTCTTTTTTAATCATCAACAAAAACAAAAAACTTCCAAATCTTTTAGGTTCTCTTAAAAACAAGGTAAATCATAAGTTCTTTTCACATATTTTAATTCTACATTAGCATCATGTCCTATGTATGACACAAAATAAGCATGCAAATATATTAAATGTAACAGGATTATAACCAAATGTTATGCATTGTAACATTAGGACTCAACCATTATCATAATGTGGTAAGACAATTTTTGTCCTACCATGCCTTCCAATGGGTCATTTTTATAAAATCACCACAAAACAGAATTTGTTCAGCTCTGCATGACTCTTGCAAGTATAAATGACAAATGAGACCATGCCACTAGAATAAATGGTTATCTACCACTAGTTCAGGTTAATATAACCCAAGTCATCTAAGAGTAGGCGGGAGGGAACATGAAGTTACTAGAAATAACCTTGTACAATTTCCTAAAATAGATGAAGGCCAGAGTTTGAGAAACATAACTGAATCATAGGTATTATTACACTACTTATCTTCAATTTTAAATTAATGTTTTCAAGCATTTGAAATCTCAGTAATTCTTTAGGACAGGTACCAAACTCAGGCTGACTTGTAAAACAATGGAATAAAAATCTAAAGGTAACTTTCTATCTCTTACATTAAGTGGATAAACTTAGTGCTGATTTAAAATATAATTTAGTTATAACAAAACAAGTTCCAAAACGGGATTAGTCAATTCTTCCTCTTAATTATCATGTAGGGGTCTCAAAACATCCCTTGATGCATGCTTCTAGATTTAGGAAAATATCCTTACCCTGAAATTGACTCTGTTCCTGACCCTCTGAGCCAATGCTGAATTTATAGCCTTATCGAATTGAAGTAGAACTTGAAGGGCAAGTTGGGGGGTGATCTGTTGAGACTGAGAGAAAATAAGGTCATAAATCCTTATAGGGAAGAACATTAAAGACAAAATAATATACAAATTATCACCTAAAATTTAATTAAGGCTATCCAGAGCTTCTATACTAGAATCCCTTATTCTCATTTACCATAACTGACAATGAAGAAGCAAAGCCATTTACAGTATCTTGACAAAAAAAGTAATTTTGAAAAGAAAAAATGCAGTAATTTTACAAAGCCAGAATAAAACTTTGCTATTTTTCCTTCATAATGTCTGGAAAGAGGTATTCAATAAATTGGGGGAACCAAGTTTCTTCTTAATAAAAAAGAAGGTGGAAACACAAACACACACACAGATTAAATCTTATTGAAGACCATTTAATATCTAAACAAATGGAAACATTTAATATGTTTTTAGTTGGGTTGTTTAAAAAAACTTCTAAAATTGAAATACAAATTCAAAATTCTAATTTAAATCTTAAAAGACAATTAAATTACATAATTTTTTTAAAAAACTACAGAGAATATGCCTTTATTCTAAATAAGGGTAAAATCATCAATTTTAACAAAATATTTTGAAATACATTCAACTGAGTCATTTCATCACTGTATTTTGTGTTGTTGTGTCAGTACAGTATAATAACTAGGAATTTAAGGTTATTCATCAGTCAGTAACATGCTAAGTAGTGTTGTTTACCTCATATTTCTTTGCCTGGGATAAAGGATATGACAAGAATTATTACAGCTCTAAATGAAAATGCATTGATTTTTTTCAGTCTCCCACCTGTATGAGCTCATCTAGGCTCTCTTGAAGACTGTTTCCCAAAGTGGTATTTCTGTATAACTGATAGGCCATGGCTTAGGAGAAAGAAACTGCTTTTTCTTCAGGTTTGCATTGATGTCCTAAAAGTTTAATATAAAAATCATTTAAAAAGATCACACTGTTTAACATTATAAATTACATATTCAATATAGTCTACTTCATACATTCTAATTGAAAACCACAGAACTCTTAATTATAAATTATAATTTTAGAACTTTTTTTTTTTTGGTACTGGAGATTGAACTCAGGGGCACTCGACCACTGAGCCACATCTCCAGCCCTATTTTGTATTTTATGTAGAGACAGGGTCTCACCGAGTTGCTTAGCACCTCGCTGTTGCTGAGGCTGGCTTTGAACTCACGATTCTCCTGTCTCAGCCTTCCTAAGTGCTGGGATTATAGGCTTGCGCCACCATGCCCAGTTAGTTTTAGAATTTTAAGGGGTAATTTTTTCTAGTTATTTTTCTGTGATTTTGATATAGGCATTTATATCCTTTGAATACAGTATAGGTGTATTTATTAAAATGTGTCTTTACTATTTCTTTCAAAAGTTGGCCTTCTAAGTCTAGACTTTTTCACATACTATCTATTCTACTCATAATCAAGTTATAGATCTAGACATTCTTCAGTGCACATCTGCATGCCTGCCTCTTTATTTTCCTGCACTCTTAAATTTCAATAAGAGGAATACTGTGATAGGAACCAGGGAGAGAAAGATGAAGACATACTCCCACTCCTAAAAACTTAAACCCTAGAGAGGGTAACAAGCATACAAAAAGATTAAATCCAGTTTAAAATAAGAACTCTGATAGAGATATACACAGCATATGAAAGAGGTTGCCTGTGGACTGAAATGACTCAGAAGTTTCCTGATTCTTCAAGCCAGACTTTAGCAGAACAAAGGAGGAAAATTATTATAGACTGACAGAAAAGAAAAATAAAGCCACAGAAATATAAAACAGTGAGGTTTGTGGTGAACTATAAACCTTTCCATATGATTACAGCATGAACATGAACATCAAGTAGCAGGAGATGATGCTAAAACAGAGGGCAGAAGGACTTTCTTTGTAGGAGTGGTGCAGGCAATGAGAATCCCTGAAGCACTTTAGGTAGGAGAGATCAGACAAGTTGGCTTAAGTGTGAGATTAGAAACAGATGAGGGATGGAGACTCAAAAAGGATGACAGTAGTACAGATTCAACAAATACTTACTGAATTTCTACTACATGTCAGGTGTAAGATCCCTGACCTCACGGCACTTGCAGTCTAGAGATGGATAGAACATATATTCAAGGAGTAATTATCAAATAAAACTCAGCAAAAATAATGGTCAGCCTTCAGTCTTCACATCACACATTCTGTCAGCATTTGATACAATAGATTATCTATGTTTTCCTGAGACCTTTCTTTGGCTTTTGGCACACCACTCTTAGTTCTTTCCTCCTACCCACCTCACTAGTTACTACAATTCTTGTTTCCTTTTGCAGGTTTCTCCTCCACCTACAGCTCCCTATTCCACCTACAGAACTGCCTAAGACTCCGTAGTTCTTCTCCATATGCTTTTCAATTTATCTAGGCTTATGGCTTTTAATACTACTTATTGATGATCCCCACGTTTCTATCTCCAGCTGATTTCTCCCCTTGAACTCATACATAAAATTGTCTACTTGACACTGAAGTCAAGGAGATGGCTCAAATTAAGTTTTCCAAAAAACAAATCCCTAATACTACCCTTCTAAACTGGCTGCTGCAGTCTTGCCAATCTCAGTAATTGGTAAACCTAATCTTCCAGTAAGATAATTCAAAAACCCTAGAGTCAACTTCTTTCTCTTATACCATCTTTAATTCTATTGCTTTAAGTCACAATTCTGTCACTAAAATTAATGCAATAGTCCAGTATGTAGTCTCTTTCTCTCCTTGCCTATGCCATCCCCATCCTCAAGTCCACAGCAGCCACAACAAGACTTTAAAATATAAGGCACCTTCCGATAGTTTGCAAGGCCTATGTGATATGCCCCCTTCACTACCCTCCTGCCCTTATCTTCTGCCACTCACCCGCCTCACTCTGCTCTGGTCATACTGGTCCCTGCTTGCCTTTGACAAGGCAAGCAGCTCTTGCTTGAAGGCTTTTGTCCTTGCTGTTCTTTTTGTTGTGAATTTTCTTCCCAGGTACCTACAAAGTTCACTCCTTCAACTGATTCATATTGGTGCTCCAATGTCACCTAATTAGAAAGGCCTTCTGTGATCAAGGAATTACCTTCCTTCCTCTTTGTACTGCTTTATTTTCATTCATGTCAATAACTGAAGCTGACATACTTATTCTGACTCCATCTAGTACACTGGATGATCTATGAAGGTAGGGACTTTAGTTATATATTTGCCACCTAGAACAATGTATTTAGTATGTACTAAAAAGTATTTGTTGAGTGAATAATGGTGGCATGTCAAAGTACTAATGTCAAACATTAGAAATTTATCTAAGTGGAACACAAAAGTTTCTACTAAGGAAACTAAAGCAGTGAAAACTTTGAGACTCTTAAAATCACGTCTACCTACCTACCAATATCTATACCTGTATTCTTTGCCTCCCTGTCTGGTCTGTCACTATAGTTACCTAAATCCAACCCTTTTACTTTTATATCAGGTCCTATCCTTTTAATACACTTGAGAATATTGTTCTAATAATTCAGTTGTTGTTCTTCTCCCTCACCACCATTTTCCTTTCTATGTTCATTTCCATCAGCAAACAAACTGGTGTCTACTTCTATCAAGGGGGAAAAAACAAAACAAATTTAACTAACTTCCTCTACCAATTACTCTATTTCTCTACTCCCCTTTAATGGAAAACTCCTTAGAGTTGTCTGTACTCACTAACTCCCATTTCTTTTCTTTTTCTTAACTCACAAGCCAGTAGGCTTTTGTCTCTAGCTTACTAGTGAAACAGATGGTGAAGATTATCATTGGCATTATTAATGCTAATCCTCAATATTCACTGGATTAGAGCATTTGACACAGCTGATTACTCCCTCCTTGATATTAAAGGACCTTTGCTTGGCTTTTGGGACACTTCAGTTTATGGGTTGTCATGCTACCTCACTGGTTCACCCTTCTTTGTTGGCTGATCCTTTTCTCCCTGAACTTTTAATGTGACAAGACAGAATTTTCCATGTCTGCTGTCTACACCTAGTCCTTAGTGGTAACAGTTGTTTTTATGGTTTTAAATACCACTTCTGATCATTCCCAAATATACATACCAGCATAAAACTTCTCACTAGTGGTTTTAGGTGCCTACTCAACACGTCTACTTGTTGCCTTCCCCATCTCATAACTCCATACTTTTATGATCTTAGACAAAACCTGTGAAATACTCCACATCCAAATCCTCAAAAATCCATGAAGCTTTATCTTAAAAATGCATTCAAAATCCATTTCTTACCATCTCCACTATTATCATCCTGATCTGAGCCACTATTATAGTCATTTGGATCTCTACAATAGCCTTCTGATTTCCCTGCACTCTACTCATAACTCATAGCTAGGTGATGTTTTAAAAATATCAGTTAGAACGTCTCTTTTCTATTAAAACCTCCCAGTTTCCATGGGCCTGTACAATGATTTGGCTACCTATTATCTCCCTGACCTTATCAACTATACATCTCCATCTTGATTATCCCTCTCCAAACAGTAGCTTCCTTGCAATTTCTTGAACATGACAGGTATATTCCTGACAGCCTTTGTGATGGCTGTTCTTTCTGCCTAGAATACTCTTCCTTAGATATTCACTTGGCTAATTCTCTAGAAATCCCTAGTCTTTGCTCAAATAGGGACCTACTCAATAAGGACTGAACTGACCATATTTAAAAGACTAATTCCCATACCCACTCTAGAACTTCCCCCAGATCCTTTTTTGCTCATTTTTTCATAACCTTCTAACATTACTTAATGCATATTTATTTTCTGCATCCAACAGTACGTAAATTTCATGAGGGCACATATTTCTGTTTTGTTTACTGAAGTAAACTGGGTATCTTGAACAGTATCAGACATATTATGGGAGCCAAATAAAACATTTTCAATAAACGAAAGAAAGTAAACTTCAGTGAATATAACGTGTGTGGAGGGGGAAAGCTCCAAAAGGAGTGAAAATTTACAAATTCTGAGTACAGAATTTGTTATATCCCATTTTGTCTGAGAATTAACTTGAAAACAATTACTTGCTTTAATGATCTTAGATTCTAAAAATTCCTTAGTGTTCAAATCCTTAAAATGTGGTATGAGCTACAGAAATTTAGTACTCCCTTCTCATTTTGTAGTTCGGAAAATCAGAAGTCTCCAAATACGTGTAATCAGTTCGAGTCCTCCTTGACTAAACCATCCAGTTAAAATCGGTTCCTTTGTCAAGAGTTCGCATGAGGAAAGTTGGAAGGCAGACCTCACGGGACGAGGCATGGCAATCAGACTCTTAGAGCATGCTTCTTCGAGATTCAGCGAAACCCATATGTCGCTGACCTGGGCGTTTTAAGATTTAACTCACTAGGCTGAAAACAGGGTGCTGAGCTGACCACCTCCCCAGGTCCGTTTAGCTGGAGCCGAGGTGGGGCTGGCGTGCCGCCGCCTCGCTCTCTTCCTCTGCACCAGCCGCCGAGTTAGTCAGGAACCGCTCCGGGCCCCAGGAACCAAAACCCAAGTCACCCTTGGAGACCACCTGACCAACCGCAGCGAGGTCTGACGAGCAACAGTGGGCGCGGCTCGGGCTTTCCCGCGCGAACCCAACCCAGCCCACCCACTACCTGCGGGCAAGGCGCTTCCCGCGGGGGAACGCACACGAGCGGCGCCGCCAGGAGCCTGGCTAGAAGTGCCCACCTCGCCGACCACCTCTCTTGAGACGCCGCAGAAACCGCAGAGCTGGGCCGACGACCCGGAAGCGCTCGCGGAAACCGGAAGTGACGCCAGGCCACTGGAGCCCGCCCAACCAGGTTCAGCGCGCCGCTCAAAGCTTTGTCAAAGGGTGGGAGTGCTAGGAGGATTAGGGCAGGGCTTTCAAACCCAGAAGCGGCAGTGAGCTTGCAATTTGATCAGTTCACCAGGTTTACTAATTCGTTCATAAGATAATTAAAAATTTTAAAGAATCTCCACTATTAGGTGCAATATTTAAAAAATGTAGGACACTTCCATTTTATGTCTGGGTTGTGCTCAGTATAATACTGTTGAAGACTTTGAAATACTAAATTGGAGACATTCTGAAGAAAGTAGCAGGGCGTCTTTTAACCATTCAATATAGGGCAGCAATCAATCTAAACTGGCAAGCTTTTAGTTAGTGATTGTTTCACTATTTAAAATTTGTGACTAATATGCATGTCAAATACTTCAAAATTTCAAGTCCGCATAATACCAAATTCCTTTAGGTGTCGATCAGGGTGTGTCAAATCCTAATTGCATTAAGCTCAGCAAACTGCCAGTGAGTGGCTGAATGATTAAAGACAAAGTTCAAAAACAAGCGTGACCAAGTGGAACCTCTGAATAGGTTTATTAACAGGTTCTCATTTATGCCATTTTCATTTCCAGCCTCTTACTGTCTCATCTTTGGATTCCCTGTTGAGTAAAGTAATTCCAAACGATCAAACACAAAATTTAATTATAGTTTAAGTAATGTTAAAAATTCAAGCTGGCTGGGATTGTAGCTCAGTGGTAGATCGCTTGCCTCACATGCATGAGGCCCTGGGTTCAATCCTTAGCACCACATAAAAAGAAGTAAAATAAAGACATTGTGTCCATCTACAACTAAAAAAAATTAAAAAAAAAAATTAAAGCTGGTTGAACTGTTCACCCCCAAAAGAATAGAAGTACCCAGACCACATAAAGAAGAGTAAAGTTCTGAAAGTTAGATAATTAGGTGAAAAAATTGGTAGCATAACGAAAGAGAAAAACATGAAACAAATGCAAACATTCCAATTAATTTATTTAAATTCATAAATGTTGCAAAAATATGTGCAACAAATCAGGACACAAGTTGTAATCCTAACAAGTCAAAGGAAAAAAATATTACATCTCCTTGGCAAATCATGACTAACTCTAGTATTTCTCACCTGAAACACATCAACAGCTTGCACATACACCTCAGAACTGATTTTTTCACACTGTGAAATGACAGCACTAAGCTAGTCAACATCATCTTAATAGTAAAAAGGCCACAGTAAATTGTCTAAACAGTTATGTGAACTTGTGGTAATGAAAACTATTTTTGAACTATATCAAAGTCCATTGGTGTCTAACTGAATCATTCCAAGTGAATAGTGAATGCCCCAAAGACTCTGCAAATCAGTGACTCTGAAACACCACTAATTACTAGCTAAGTTTATGTAAATAAACAATTAAGCAACTGTTAAATGGACATAAAACTTAAAAAGTCTGCATGCAAAAAGTGCAATAGCTGATAGTTATTTTTCAAGTTCCTCCTTTGTCAAACTGAAAATGCATAAAAACACTGATGCAAACATTTTAACCATTTGTAGAATGTCTTGTAAGATAGCTATCTGAAGCATAACAGCTTAATGTCACACTCTACTAATGTGAAAGCAATAAATTCTTGATTTTCACCTGGTGCTTAATTTGCTGTTCATTTTTCATTTCTCAAAACATAGTTGCAGCAAAGCTGTTCTGTTCAAACTTTAGTCACTCCTTACTGTTCTACAACTATTTTCAATTACCATTTAGGACTTTAAAAAAGTTAGACTACTAGGCCTCCCCGGTGATCTAATGTTAAATTCATTCAGAATCTCAGGAAGAGGAGAGGGAGCAAGAGCTCCCCCAGGTTAATTCTTTTGTACTAATTTAGAACATCTAGTAGATAGTACCCCCATTTTCCTCCCCAGTTGGCCTTCTCATGCAGTCTAAATTCTCCCCACATTCTCCTAGCAACTCAAATTGTACCATACCCACTCCATATGACAAGATAAACTCTCCTGGGCTGGAGCGCTTGCCTAGCATGTTTGAGGCACTGGGTTCGATCCTTAGCACCACATAAAATAAATAGAGTTTAAAACAAAAATCAAACAAAACTTCTATTGCAAAACAGGCCTAACTTATAAGTACATTAATTCAATTAAATTTTCATTCCTGAGATTTATTTGTAATCCACTTTTCAAATATTCATGTAGGATGGGAAAAAAGGGGATGAAAACAATGGAATGATGTAGCCAATCTCTAGGGTCATCCTATCTCAAGCCTGCCATCTGATTCAGCAATGTTAACAATTTCAACTTACAATATGGGAAAGGGAAGACTGTCATCTTACATATAATATTACTAACCTCATCAAGAAACTGGCTTTTCTACCAGTTAAATACACTGCTAATTTAACTATCAACTGAAGAAATCTAAAAAGCCACTTCTGCATTAGATCAAACACGTTTCCAAATTCCCTGAGCACTCATATAAAAAGCTAAATAGTAAGGTTATACAGTTAATTGAAGGAAGTCTATTAAGAGACAAACCCCTTACTTTTTAAATTCAGGAATTACAGTTGATGAAATTTTAGCTATATTTACTTGTCAATCAGCAGATTTCAGTGTTCAGTGCAGTGTTATGTCCCTTATGGAAAACTAAGGTTTACCAACTATGAAACCAGAAATAATGGTTCTAAACTTTAATTTGAACACTCTAATTACTAACCATGATTCAAACTTGCTTCTGTATGAAGAGAAAAAGAAAGCAGAGGAAAATATGAATTCTAATTGTAGGTTTTACTGGCTTTTTCCTCCTTCAATCCAGTCTTGTTCACATATTGTTATAGCTCATAGGTGTTCTGCTGGATATAAGAAATGATCAGCTGCCCTATATACAGTACTTTCCTTTGGAGACAGACATTCAGTGGCATCTCAGTAACAGCTAAATCTTTATACCTTTATAAAGTTTTCCCTTCTTTTCAGCTACTCTAGTAGACTCTATTAGAATCATATTTCATTTCTCCTCCTAACCCCTTGAGTTACAAGCTTAAATGTGGGGTTGGTATTGTTTCTCCTTGGTGCTTATTTAGTACTATAATCAAAGCAGAATATAGGATCAAATTACCTCATACTTTTTAAGAGAAACTTTTGGTTAAAAAGGTGTGCTTAGAGACAAAGGCTAACAAAGACAGTGACAGAATAATCAAATTAAACCAGTTAAGTTAGTTCCATGACTTTGGCAGAAAGTTAATAATTATAAGTATTTTCACATCAATCAGTAGTGGAAATTAAAATCAAATATGGGAAAATGTCATGGTTCCCTCTGAATTTTAACGTTCTGACAGAATAAAGTCTACTTCCATTTTTTGAAAAAAATGAAAAAGACCATTTTGCAACAATATATATTTAGGAACAATTTCTGCAAAAACAAAAGTTAATAAACACAATAAAAGAACTGAGTAAAAATTATTCTTTACATTTTTGAAACTGAAGAGCCAAATACTTAATGTGGTGCAAAACCATCTATTAAAAAGCCCAGGCCATTTTGAGAAGTAAAAGACATACAGATGAAAGACTACTTAAAATTGTCTACAAATGTTATCTAACCACAATTATTAAATCCAACATCTTTATTCATAATCCCCATATGGTAAATTCTGAAGGAATGCCTGAGTAGTTCTTGTCAGTTTATTTCTTTAACACAAAGTGTTTCTAAGATTTCAGCAAGAATAAGGGTTTTGGCTTAATTCACTGTAATGACTTTAGTACAGGATCTGCCTAGAGCTGCTGGTTCCAAGTCAAGAGGCTGCTGAAGAATGCTTCATCCAAGGAATCCTCCAGCATCTCCCATAATTGGACTTAAGTCAGCATGCCAAGTTTAGGACTGATGAGGACAAAAAGTAAAGGAAAATTCCCTTTTGTAGCAGACACTTTATATTAAAAAATGACAACGGTAAAGCCATGTTTGTATAATCAGTACAGGAGAGAATAAATCTTAAAAAGCTTAGCACACATCTATTTCAATTTTGCTACTCTACACTTCTCTTTTTGTAAAACAGCTTACAGGAAATGCTGGACAGCATGACCTTTACATACGGAGAATATTAAATTTACTAAGCATATGTCACTTAAGTATATGAAAATTCTGGACAAACCTGTAGTTTTAGAATGATTCTGTGGTTAATTAAGCTCTGTTTGGAGGCACAAATACAATTTATTTCAATATAAAGGTACTTACCAAATGAAACAAGGAGCTTTACATAACCAATGTTTCATCCCAAACAGCACATTATAATGATGCTCTAAGACATACAAAATTAACTTAATTTACAGTATTATTGTCTACTATTGTCAAACTTGATTCAACAGAAACTTGAAAGCACATCATATTGGATTAGGTAAAACTACTACTGAGTTCAAATAATTGATATGGAAGTATTTTGGTAAAGTGCCCACAGTGAGAGCAGTTTAAAAAGCAGCCCGTTTTCTACAGAAATTGTGACAGTGAATACACATCACACTCTCTGTAATACTATAAAGCACTCACATGAACTCTGGGGAGTGATACCCTGGACACACAGCTTATTTCACATTAGTGAATAAATCCAAGAATTTTATAACAGTTCTGACTTTGGGCCAGAAGATAAAATATACCCTATGTACATATGTACAAACCCCAATTTCTAACCTATTACATTTCTAGTTCTAAAAATGGCTTTTTGACTGTTTTCAGAGGAAAAAGTGTACAATACACTTGTACTTGTGCTTCTGAATTAAGGAACAATATACATTAAGCGAGAAAAAAGCTTGGGATGGTACTAATCTACTTAAATTATGTACATGATCTTTGGGTATTTGAGAGAATCAGTTTAACTGACCCTTGCCTTAGAGCAACTTAATTTTCTAAAGTTACCCAGGAAATGTATTCAACCATTTACAAAATCAAAACATCTAACATGTACTTTATAAAATCATGATCTTATTTACCTGCCTATTCTTTCACAAGATAGGTATACATTAAAAAATTTTGCTCAAAAACATAAAAATATATATTATTTCTTTCCTTTGACATTTATGCATATAAATATTTTACTGAAGATGCATCATTATTCAATAAACAAATGCAAAAACTGCTTTATAAAGTGTAGTTCTCCGCTAATTAGCAATACAAAATACAAAATGATTACAATAATTATCCATTAAAGAGCTAAATTCAAGAGATTTGCAAACCAATACAGCAGTGAACAGCCCCTTGTACAAAAGTCCATCAAGAAAAAGTCAATTTTGTAACAGATTACATAAAAATGCAAGCCAATAAATGCATTATAAATGCAAAAAAGAGCATTGCTTCATCAGCACATTCTTCAGTCTTGTTTGAACTAGATGCCAAACTTACTGTTCACTTTTCGGTTCATCTTGTTTTCCATTAAGCTCTTGATCAACTCTGTTCAACAAAATATATAGATAATGAGATACCAGCAACTGAACAAACCTATCTAAAAATAGTAACTACTTTTAGCATAGAATATTATTCTGCTAAAAAAACAAAAAACAAAAAAGCTGGCAAAGAAGCAGACACAGAAAAAGATTACCAAATGTTACTTCCCCATCCAGAAAAGAGAATTTTTAAAGGCAGGACACTGGCAAGAAACATGACTACTGTTTCTTTAAAGACTATAAAATACTTTACATACAAATTCATATAAACTTCCTTAAAAGTTCATGACATAGTGTGGCTGCAGCAGGGATTTAAGAGCTAACAGACTGGCAACATGAAAAATAACTCCTTCAAAAATGATTTTGTTAACTGAAATATGAAGGGGGACAGGAGCTTAGCTCAATGGTAGAGTGCTTGCCTAGCATGTGTGAGGTCATGGATTTACAGCAAAACAAAGAAATTAAAAAACACCAAATCATTAAATGATTATATGATCTTAAGTCCAGCAAAAATGCATGTTTACTGAAATTTAGTCATTCTCCAAAATTTATTGGTACACCATGTGAATGTCTTTCACTTATCTTGATAATAAGAAGCCATAAGAATTTAACACCGAGAAATATCTAAATGTGCATTAAGAAAAATCTCACTGGAGATTAGTGGTGATCTGAACACAGGTCATGTCAATATTTAGGCACATGGGGATTAGAAGGATTACATAATTATAGACAACCCTTCAAAGATAATATACAACAGCCTATCACTATCATATATATAGTAATTTGAATAAGATGTGGGAACATTTAAAATAATCTGGTATGATGTAGGAAGAGACCTTTCATATTTATTTCCATTACTATGATCATTAGGACCCATTACTATGATCACCTGAATACTAGTCATTCAGATCTAAAAGCTTTGGCCTGACTGGGTGTGGTGGTACATACCCGTAAACCTAGCAACTTGGGAGTCTGAAGCAGGAGGATCCCAAGTTTGAAGCCAGCCTCTGCAACTTAACCAGACCCTATCTCAAAAATAAAAATGGTCTGGGGATGTAGCTTGGTGGTAGTGCTCCTGGGTTCAATCTCCAGTACCAAACAAATAAATAAAAAGCTGTGGCCTGTTGTAAAGCTGGATTAACATTTAAAAATATTCTTTATAAATATTTGAAAGGTACATATTCCTGATAAGGTATGCAATACACAGCCAATCTTTTCAAGTCTGAAATATCCTTATGAACTGATCATCATAACTATTTTATTTTTAAGCTGTTGGAACATTTTTATAATCTCTAGCTGCCTGGCCAAACGGGCACTGAGTTGTTTGAAAGAAACATCTGAGACATTTAAAACTGCTGTACTTCAATACTCATAGTTTTGTACCTTTTTAAACACCAGTACTTAATATGGAGATATTGCCTTACATAAGATCCCATACCTAGCCACTATTCTGACTTTAAAAACATTTTTCTGGCTGGGCACGGTGGCTCACGCTTGTAATCCCAGCACTTAGGGAGGCTGAGACAGGAGAATCGCGAGTTCAAAGACAGCCTCAGCAATGGCGAGGCGCTAAACAACTCAGTGAGACCCTGTCTCTACATAAAACACAAAATAGGGCTGGGGATGTGTCTCAGTGGTGGAGTGCCCCTGAGTTCAATCCCTGGTACCAAAAAAAAAAAAAAAACAACGAAAAAAACACATTTTTCTGTATTAAAATAGAATTCTATTATTCTCAAACTGACGAACTGTATAAAAACTAAGTTTCTTAAGATATATGTAATAATATTTAAACACAAAAGTGAAAAACAAAAATCAAAATAATAGTAATACGTTTCAAACAATGCATTTAAATAAAAATTATGAGTTCTACTTTTTTTCTGATGCTAAAATTACTTTGTGACAGTTGATTAAAAACTAAAAACTTAAAAAAAAATCATACAGCACATTTCATGAACAAAAGCAACTCATTTTAAAATCTAGGAAGTAGCTGGCTTCAAAGCATTCTATGATTGCAGATTTTATTTTAAATTCCAGCCACTTGTCTGGCAAATGCATAGCAATGCCTAGAAAGGAATGAGAAATCAGCATGCTCTAAAAACATTGTCCACACTCTTGCAAAGTGTCTTACAGAAATGTAAACTTATGACTCTATTATATAGTCAACTGAATTCTCACCAAAAGAATGGAAATATATTCAAAATTAAGAATGTTTCAGTACAGTTATTTATAGTTAGTTCCAACTTAGCTAGTCAAAATGATACTTATATGATAACCTCTCATCTTAATTCTGAAGAAGGTTTATTAAACCATGTTTTGCTAATTGTCAATGTTTTAAAAAGAATCTGTTAACAAATCAGATCTAATTAGGTCTAACAAATTAGAATCCAAATCCTTCCTTTTGAAACTACTTTATAAAGTGGTGACTATTTTATACCTTGCCTTTACATCTTCTATGCCAAGATATTAACAGATAACAGCTTGTTATGCTCAAAGCAAAAGTATTCAAAATTAAATTTAAAATGGAAAGCAGAGTGTTTAACTGTTAAATGGTACATTGAACTTTTAGGTATTTTACCACATGTACAATTTGACTGGTTAAGCAGGCTATTTAATTTAAGCATACAAGGAAATCAATGTTGGTTAGCCAAAGAGTATTTGCATTGCAAATATAATCAACCCCAAGAAACAAATTTGATTCTTTAAGAAAGTCTTCATTCATATTTCAAAGCACAGAGATTTAAAGAAAGGAACGAAACAGATAATCTTAAAAGTATTTGTTCTTTTAAATAGCATTCTTAGTAATTTCTGTGGTTTCACCAATAGTGTTCAGACCAGTAAGGAAAGAAGAGGGGCTTTAATTCCTAACTGGCATTATATTTGGTATGAAAACAGGGTGAATCCAAGTCATATTCAGCCTCAGGAACTCTGGATTCTTCCTATATTCAGATGTTGGGGTATATTTATATTTACAAGTGCTATTATCTTTCTCTACAAGCTAACCAACCAATAAAGAAGAGTTAGTCTGTGCAATGCAAATGGACTAGTCTAGATGCAACCCAGTCAAGGTGTGCATATACCTTTTTTGTTTCTTTTTAAACTTTTCTTCTTCATACCTTAGTAAGGAAGAGTTACTTCAGTAAATATACATTATGAGATTAACAAAAACTTAAAACAAAACAGACTAAAAATGAGGTCATATTAAGTTTGCAGGAAAAATAAAAAATATCTAACATGCTATGTAGAAATTAAAAATTAACTTAATAAATCTGGTGTAGATACATTAAAAAGACCAAACTTCAGATTAGCCTTATACCAAGTCTTTCTAGAAGCTAGATGGAAATAAGTGAATCTGGTAAACAGAACAAATTCCAGTCACTGGTAAGTAAGTATTAAGGTTAGGGAGATTTAATTAATAATTTATTTATTTAATTTTTTAGCAATTTGATTTTTCAGTGCCATGATGAGTTTACTCAAATTTGGAGAGCAACATGTTTAAGTACAGAAAATGTTCTTTAGTACTGACCAATCAAGGAAATCATCTCTTAGATTGTAACCAGTCTTTAAAAAGCTGTTATGAAATATGTGAAGTGAGAAAAGAATATTGAAAAATATTATATCTTGCACATGAAAATATAAAATCCAATACAATTAAAGGAATAAAAAAAAAACATACTGTTTTATGCATTCTGGTATGCCAACATATTCCATGGGAATAAGTTCCGCTAGTTCTGCCAAATTAAAGACGTATCTAATTTTTTGGCTGAATTTCGAGCTATGGAAAAAATAAAAACAATTACCTCAATATTTCTGACTAACAGAATTGACAAGAAATTTAAATATGGAATTTTTTTATACATGAAGAAAATTACCTAATAAATGGTCTTGTAACAGCCAGGAGTGTTCTGATAAACCAAGAGGGATGCACAATGATTAGTGATTTTAGGTTTTTCCGTAACCTAGAATTAGAAAAAAAAAAAAAAAAAAAATCAGAAAATTTCTACAAATTCTAATGCTTTTTAAGACATGTACGTTTATACAAAATAACTGAAAAATGTCACTCCAAAGTTCTCATTTAGGTATTAATACTTTTTAAAGATAAGAAAAAAATTCTTGAACTGTGATGGTTCCTTCTATCTCTATGAAAAAAAGTATTTAGCCAAATTTTATGTATATAACATGTTATTAAGTGTCTCCTAGCATCCACTCACTGGTCTTCAGAACTTGTCAACCAGGGAAAGACTAATATTGAACATAAAAAGCAAACTGTTTTTGTTTTTCAAGACGAGGGAGTAATTGGTACTAATTTCTTCAATACCATGAAAGACACTGTGCAGGCAGAGAGGTGGGAGGAGAGATAACTAAACGAACACCATGAATCACATCTAATGCATATTCTTAAGGATGAACATTATGACAAAAAATTAAAGCCATTATCCTAGACCTCTTCTGTTTAAACAACCAAATTAAAAATGCTTATTTATCATGCATATTTCACATATAAAGTAATCATTAAATACATATATATTTATTTAATTACCAGTGTGAACCAATGCCAAGTGTAGGTACCTATTAATGGATCTGAGTTGACTAAACTAGCTTGAATTAACCATAGCAAGTCAAACCAACTGCAAGATTTAAGTTCCTTTATTAGCACAGACAACTAATGCCTAAGATAATATTCTCTACATATATTCTGGAATTTGTTCCAAAGAAAAATTATAGCTAAACTAATATCTTTATGAAACATAAAATGTACTAAGCTCTATAAAAAATGCAGCACTCAAAATTTAATAGGAAACATAGTATGTTCTCCATCTTTTCCCAAGACGTAAATTATAATCAAGTGTTTTAAACGGTATGAGGGATAATCAAGTGCAATCTTACCAGTTTGTTTTGAAGAATTATTCTTTATGACACAGACCAAAATTAGTTTACTTCATGACACTGGACAATACTATCTTTACAAAATAGAAACCTATTATGAAATTAACATGTAATTTAATAAATGGCTATAGTATTTTTCTTCCCTCTTGATACCAAGGATTGAACCCAGGGGTGCTTAACTACTGAGCCACATCCAGCCCTTTTAATTTTTTTGGTACCAGGGATTGAACTCAGGGGTACTCGACCACTGAACCACATTCCCCAGCCCTACTTTGTATTTTATTTAGAGACAGGGTCTCACTGAGTTGCTCAGTGCCTCGCCATTGCTGAAGCTGGCTTTGAACTCACAATTCTCCTGTCTCAGCCTCTGAAACTGCTGGGATTATAGGTGTGTGCCACCATGCCTGGCTTATTTTTTTTTTTTTACTTTGATACAGGGCCTCACTAAGTTGCTGAGGCTGGCTGAACTCGCAATCTGCCTGCATTAGCCTCCCAAGTTGCTAGGATTACAGGTGTGTGTCACCATGCCCAGCAACAAACAGCATTTTTAAGTGGGAATCAAATATAAAACTTAACTGAATAAAGCCATCTGGAAAAATTATTCAGTGTTTGTTACCTTCTATCAATCTGCTGATAACATTTTCTGAGCCATCCCAGACTGGGCATTTTTCTTCGAGTTGTTGCACCATTTAAATAAACTATCATGTAGTTTTCTGCTACTAATAACTCCAAAGTGCCAATAACATACCTGCAAAAATAAATTAAGTTTAAGCCTTAAATATCACTGTGTAGAACTGAACTAGGTTCTCCAAATTATACAATTCCTTTCTTTCCCATTCGAGAGCAAACACAATTAAAAATTTAAAACTGCATTAGTTGCCATTATAATCATTTAAAATCAAGTTTATTTTAGATATAAACATTGTTTATAAATTAAATGACATGTTTGGGATCTGTTTCAAAATTGTACAGTGGGGAATTAGAAATGAAGTCTAAATTGGTAATTGCTCAAGTGGGTGACTTATCTATGAAGATCTGATATACTTTTCTGTGTATGATTTAAATTTTTCACAAAATATATTTTAAAAATTGCACTCAGAATAATCTCAGAAATAGAATAACTCTTTGGAAATGTAAGAAGTCAGTCAGCTCATGACATAAGGCTTCTATGGGTAAATGTAATTTAGCCATATGATTCTAAGATAAAAGTTTTTTATATTTAATGTGTCCACAAATGTTTATAAAGAACTTGGAACAGATAATATGAGATACACCTTCTAATTTAAAAAAGCCAATTTTTCTGTTGAGTTGGAAAACAATAGTTTCGCAATTCTGAAGAGCAAAGACTTAAAAGAGTCATGAATGAGATTATTTATAATTTTACATAGCTTAAGTTCAGTTCCTTAAACTAGAGATCTAATTAGCTTGGAATTCTGTCAAAACATTTTAAGATATACTTACTTAAAGAGATTGTCCATCAGGTATCTATAGTTAGGTTGACCACTTTCAGGCATAAAACAGACAGCAAACACAACAATGGCATTTAATCCATCACCATAATATCCTGAAAAAGAAATCAAAGACAAAATCACCAGCATGATTTTACTCTTAAGATTTTTTTTTTAGAGGACATCAGTATGGCTGATAGAAAATAACTAATTAGCATAGTTATTAAAAAGCTAGCCATATTTTAACAAGTAGACAAATAACACGATATAATCCAAAAAGACACATCTGAAATAAAACATTTCATGCAATTTAACAGTTGAAGTGGTTGCTTTCTAAAAGTTAGTTTTATTTTCAACAATGCCTAATGTTTTATAGAATTGAGGATATCAGAACCATGAAAGAATTATATCTCCGACATAATTCTCAGTAAAGAAAAATGGTACTAACATGTTTCAAGTGCAATATTTAGATATTAAGCTGTATTCAGTAACAATATTTTTTCTTTAACCATCATTTCTATTGTTTCTAAATTGAAAAGACTGAACATTTCAAGAACATTAGAATCTTCACTAACTTTCCTAATTCCTCAGTTACAAAACATATTAAGTATAACTGTCCAATATAATTATTTTCTTGTATGAAAAATAAAGTGCTGTTTTTGAAAGATATTAGGTTTAAACCACAAGGCAAGTCTCACAACTTTATTTCTACCAATGAGCTGAATTAATGCGTGTTGGACTTCCTGATTCAGATTATATCATTTCCTTCATCTGAATAAGATTAAATTAGGCAGAAGAATATTACTACAAATATTCAAGTGATCTGCTTTCAGATGAATGAAGATTATAGAAATAAGCAGTGGAATGCATTTGGCAGAAAGTAAATTAGGCAGAAATGATTCTGTGTGAAATAAAAAATCAATTTGCTCTACCCATGTATGCCTCTGTCCAGTATTAGAAGGATTTAAAGAAACATGACATGCTCTCCTGAGTGATTTGCATTCTGATTGTCACTAACATTCTGGCACTATTTACACAGTACCTAGATAAACTTCTACATATGGTACAGTCAGACTGACAGGAGTGGTAACTTGTACTTTTATAGCTGTCTCATTTGACTACAAAATTTCCTAAGGGAAGGAACAAAACTTTATTATTTTTGAATACCCCATATACATGTAACATGGATGCTCTAGAAAACTGTAGAATGAGCTAGTTCTCTACTAAAGCTAAGTGATTTGTTAAGGGCTTTAAGGTAAATTAGGAGTTACAGTCTACTGATATTAATAAAAGTTTTACTAATATCCAAGAAAAAATTTGTATAAGAATGTTCACAAGTCTTATTCATAAACTGACTTATTCATAGTCCAAACTGGAAGTGAAATAAGAAAATGGATAAATAAATGTAATTCATTCATGCAATGGACTAGTGGTATTCAGCAATACAAAGCAATAAACTATAATCAGGCATAGTGGTGCATGCCTATATTCCCAGCTACTTGGAAGACTAAAGCAGAAAGACTTCAAGTTTCAGGCCAGACTGGGCAACTCAGTGAAACTGTAAGACTGTCTCAAAATAAAAAATATAAAGGGTTAGGGATGTAACTCAATGGTATAGCACCCCTGGATTCAATACCTGGTACTGGGGGAATACATGCAATAAAATGAATGGATCTTAAAACATGCTGAACAAGAGTAGTAAACAAGAATGCATACTATATGATTTTGGTTACATAAAATTCTAGAATAGGCAAAACTAATCATGGGTACACATTAGAATAGTGGTTAGTGGAGAGTGGGTATTCATTGGAAAGTGTTATTAAGAGAATTTTTTCCTGGGGCAATGAAAATGTTCTATATGTTTAGGAGTGTGGATTATATACATGGGCATATGTGATTATGTAAGTATTTGTCAAAACTCATTGAACTATATACTTATGATCACAGCATTTCATTGTATATAAATTATAAATGCATACAAAGGGAGAAAGTAAACTCCCTGTTTTAGGTGGTATAGAGATAGGGGTGGATGGGAGATAGTTTTCACTGAATATTTTTTTATATTTTTTGAATTTACTGTATGCATATATTAACAATTTTTAAATGTAGGTTGTATCCTTTTACTTCAGACCTGTTGTGTTCCTAAAACAAGGAGAAATATTTATTATGTTTTCGAAGTTATGTAAGATCTCTGGGGATTTTTTTCTAAAAGCATTTAGAGTTCTGATGTTGCATTAAAAAAATCTGAACAACCTTCAGTAACTCTCACCTCCATGGCTGATAACTTTTTTATAGGGTTCAATTGCCTTCATGTCAACCCTATGGTCCTGTTCTCCAATCCTGAACATACGCCAGCGTCGTCCATCTTCTTTTTCTTCTGCTGCTGAATATTCAGTGATTGAGCCTTTCCTAATTACTTCTGTAGTTTTGGGTTTTGGAAGGTCATCTGTCAAAATAAAAGGGTTTTGAATCAAAAATTGTTATTTCTATTAATAAAAATCAAGTTATAAGTTAACCACTTTACTATCTAGATAGAGATTTCTTTTTCTTTTTTTTTTTGAGATGGGGTTTTCATTGCCCAGACTGACCTCAAACTCCTGGGCTCAAATAATCCTCCTGCCTCTACCTCTTGGGCAACTGGGACTACAGCGGTAAGCCACCATGCTCCACTGTTCAGAGAATTTTTGTTACATCATCTGTGGAATTTGAAATATCTCTTCCATAACAGAGGAAAAGGCTTGCTTTTAATATAAGGCCATTTATACCTTTGGGAATCAGTTTGATGAAACTTTTTATTGCCCAATTCAACAAAGACAGTTAATCACAGTGCAATGTCTATCAACAAGTTCAGAAAAGACAATTCATAGAGCCATAAAAATCTTACTACATTGGCTCTACAGGAATTTCCAGATCTCTCTTAAGATAGTACTGTCCAAGACAATTACTACCACAGGTTACTTCAAGTAACTGAGAGCTGACTTTTTTTTTTGAACATATAAATTAATTCCCCCAAATTGTAATACCAGATAGAAAGTGGTTAACTACTCAATGATCATTTCTCATTTGATCAGTTTATAAAGCAGAAAAGTATTTATAATATCAGGAAGAACACATGCAAAAGTCTATTTAAATTACCATTATTAGCAAACGCATAAGCATCAATGATTAGATGTAATTTATATTTCAAGATTGCAGTTTAGCTGATTTTTAATGAAGTAATGATTTTCAAAATTTTAGTATCACAGTCCTTACCAAAAGATGGGGGGAGGGGAAACCTACTGCATGTTAGTTGTTTGTTTCCAAGACAAAGCTGTTAACGAAAATATCCTTCCAGGAAATGACTACAGCAGCATTAAAGAAAGAAGAGACAAAACACATAGGCAGAAAACTATTTCAGTATCTTTTATAAAATATTGCTTGTTACTGGACTGCTTATTGAACCAGTAAAATAGGGAAGAAGAAAAGAACAAAAGATATAGCATATCACTCTTCACTATAGATAAAATACCTAGTGCTAAACACTACTTTGAAGTAAAAATCATTTTAAAGATAGAATACATATATAAAAATTACTAACTATATAAAAATATTTTAGATAACAATTATCTAACTCAAGAAAGCATGCAAAACAAAACACATGCCAAGTCCTTTGAACTCCAAATAATTAAAATAATAAATATCAGGTTTGGGGGCTAGAAGTAGATATTAATTCAAGTTGGTAATTTCATAGAGTAGAGCACTACCAGGCAAACCTACTTTAAAATCACCCCCTCAGTCTCCCTTAAGAACTTCCTCTCCACATTTTTAGCACATTCCTTACTATATGTCTCTTGGAAGGATTTTTCCTTACTAGATCAACTGAAAAAGAATTAACTATCTGGTAATATTTTTTCATAGTTGATGAAAAAACAAAAAAATTGGGTATTAAGAAAAAATACAGCTGCATATATAATCTACTATAAACAGTTTGGAACACCATGGAATATTCAGGTGTTTGCAGAAATTTTAACTTAAATATATGAACACTGGAAATAATAATATATTTTGAACAACATCCCCTAATACATGAATTTTAGTATGCTTCATGATCAAAATTTTAAATCTTACCAAGCATTTCCTAAAGAGAATGGCGTTGCAAAAACGTGTGTGTGTGTGTATGTGTAGATAAACATTCATTAATAAAGATCAGATAAACAGTAAAACAATTACCTTCCCACTCAAACTCATTACTGTTCTCTGATGGTGTGTCTAAACCATCCAAGTCAATCTCCCCACTTTCATCCAAATCATCTGACAACACAGAGCCATCACTAGGATCTAGTGTCAAGCTAATCTCTGGAGCCATTAGTTTCTTTCTCACTTTATTTCCATTAACTTCTAGTAAGCCTGAAAGTGGAAAACAAACACACACAATAATAGTAGAAGGAATGCTTCAATGCTCAAGTCAAGAGAGAAACATTTCAGTCACTTCATTCTTCAGAAAACCAACATTAAACAAAATCCCCACGCACTGATTTATGAAACTTGAAATATGATTACTATTGCTATTTTTGGTGGTACTAGGGATTGCACTCAGGGGCGCTCTACCAATGAGCTTATTTTTATGTTTTACTTTGAGAAAGGGTCTCAGTAAGTTGCCTGGTCTATCGTAAAATTTGCAATCTTCTGGCCTCAGCTTCCCAGGTAGCTGGGATCACAGGCATGGACCACTCTGCCCAGTTTCATCACTATTGCTTTTATATCATTGGCAAGAGATGAGGTATCAATGTCTTCTTAAGTAACAGAAAAACTTTACAGTCAGTTTTACTACTAAAAGTGATCTCCTCCTACTTCTAAAAACTTCTAAAAACCAAGGGTTATGTTTTTGATGGTTAAATTCCCCATGCACTTCAAAAATGTTTTCCTCAATGCTCAATTTATCCTTTGGATCCTTATGATGGAATAAAAATTCACAGTGGTGTGCTTTTATTTTTTTTAAATTTTGATAAAGAAATATGTTAATAATAATACCAAGTCCATTGCAAGTACAAGTATCAAGTTCTTACCAGGCTGGCTCTCTGGTCCAGTTACATCTAGTATATCTGTTTCAATACTATCATCTTCTGGTAAAGGTCTAGAAGACACAGACATACTCTTTAACCCAGAAATTAACATTTTTTGAAGTTTAAAGATCTGTTAAAAATAAAGCTTATAGGAACAATTATGTGGAAATGGATCAAAGCAGTATTTCTTATATTATATATGACACATAAAAGTATATATAAATTCCTTATTCAACAGCTCTTATCCAATTATAAAACATAAAAATTATAAACAAATTATCAAATGATCCAAATGGATAAATATGATGTGATGCACGATGCCTCCCTCACAAGGCAAAGCTACTTGTTTACTCACAACGAGAATATAATCATGCTGGCTACAGTTTGTTTGAGTTTGGCATTCCCATATTACTATCATCATGTGCTACAATGACTCAGTTCTCCCACCTGCACCTGCTGTCCATATACCAATTGCTAAGGTACCTTACTGGATAGCAGGATGTTTTCTAATCATGATGGCACAAAAGCATCATTTAAATACAAGGCCTGTATTTGCAAAAGTATCAAGGTGGCTAGTCAGATAATACAGAAGGTCCTTGTTTATTTATTTACTAAGTTTTTTCTTATAGACAACTTAAAACCCCCTTCTCCTAGGAGCCTCTAAGATCCGAGTTCTAAAAATACCACATTAAAATACTGTTTATTAAACAAATATTTTGAAACTTAAATGATCAAAACAATTAAGAAAAATAAAAATTATATATATATTGAATTGGAAAATAATAAGAGAATCATTCCAACTATCGGAAAGGAAATTTCAATTCCCAGTATTTAATGATCACCTCGTTAATGGTAGTTTTCTAAAAAAATCCAATATTCATTAAGTAACATCTTGAAAACAAATTCTGAAGTTTTGTTCTAAACCTGCTTTCATCAAAAAGCAATGCCTACATTGGAAAATCTTCATCTTGCCATTCTTCTTTCAGTTCTACACCTTCCATTCTCAGCCTGGATTCAATGTCAAGTATTGACTCCTGATAATCCAGAGAGCCAATGTCCTGGGAAGAGAGAAAAATTGATAGCAACTTAATTTCCACTTCACTTTTCATTGGCTGAAAAGGTGCAATCTTATACCTTAGTTCATACTTCTATCAACCCTAGAGCTTTTAGTTTACTGGTCCAGTTATGAAACCAATTTTTTCTTTAAAATATTTTTTTAGTTACAGATGGACACAATATCTTTATTTATTTTTATGTGGTGCTAAGGATCGAACCCAGTGCCTCACGCATGCAAGGCAAGCGCTCTACCACTGAGCTACAATCCCAGCCTCCCAATTTTTTCTTTTAAACAGAAATTATTCATAGTACATATGTTCCAGTAAAGTAAGGACTGTTTATAAAAGGGGTATTAAGTAAAAATATTTGTTTTCAGTTGCATATATGCACATTGTGTTTCAAATGTCTTTTATACTTTAAATTGCATTAAAAAATTGAGGTAAGGCAAGAAATAACAGTAAATAAATACACGACTGGGTATAGTTCTCTGGTAGAGCACTTGTCTAGTATGCACAAGGCCCTGGGTTCAATTCCTAATACTGAAGATAGAGCCTGATTCTAGAAATTGAATACTAGTAAACAATATCTATACTCATGATTCAGCAGAGACAAGTGGTATGCTACTATTTATATTTTCTTTGTAGTTTTGATGCCACAATTCTTGAGTCAGTCTATTCATAATTTGTCCATAATATGCTAACTTTTGATTTGCTTCACATGTATGCCATGTCCTTCTCACACAGTGCAACTTTTCAGACTGAACTTAGTGATATCTTTACTGTAAGCAACTACATATTTCAACTTGTTATAAACTTTAATTTTAGGGTTTTTTTAAAATATATTTTTAGTCGTAGATGGACACAATACCTTTATTTTATTTATTTTATGTGGTGCTGAGGATTGAACCCAGGGCCTCACACATGCTAGGCGAGCACTCTACCACTGAGCCACAACCCCAGCCCCCATTTTAGGTTTTTAACAAAGGGTATGAGTGTCAAAAAAAGTCCTCATTTTACAAAGTGAGGAGTCTAGAGATACTCCCTTTGATTGATGGGGTAAGAAATACAGGTTTAGATATAGTATATAAGAAGTCATGAAAACTGACTGGTAAACGGTGCAACAAAAACAGTGACAAATACAGGCAATGAAGTATAAATGAGTATTTAGTTCATTTACATTAGAATCAATAGATGAAGTTATTTAAAAAAAACAGCAGTAACACGTTATTTCTTAAGACCCATGGAGCATCACTAGAAGTACTAAAAACAAAGTTAACAAGTGGCTGATGCCAGTAAAAGAGGAAAGAGGGTGGTATGGGGAGAATGATTCATAACAAATCCTTACTGTTTTCATAATAAGTCTTTCTACACTATTTGATTTTTTAAAATATGTGTATAATTAAAAAAAATTACTTTTCAAATAAAATAAACAATACCAGCCACTCACATTCATATCAGTTGTTCTTCTAAAACAAAGATTTGCTCTTGTTTTATGTTTGCCTTATGTTGTTACAACACTCAAAGGATACAGAAAATTGTACCAAAAACAGTACCATGTTCCAGAACAACAGAATTACAATGGAGATTTCTCAAAGTTTTAAACTTTACATGTTAAACTAAATTCTGTTCTCAGTCAAGACTGGAAGAGTCTTCCCAGTATGCATCCAGAGGAAGGTTTCAAACATTCTCAAAAGGTTTAAGTTGTTGAAGATCCACTCACTGGCACAGAAAAAAATGGCAGATGCTGACTTTTCCTCACAAAAATATTTGCTTGGAAAATTTAGTTTATTATATACAGGAATAAGGCATTTTCAATTCTCTGAGAAATCAATGAGCCAGGTAATTTGGAGAAATTAATAAAAAAACACTTAAAATACAATGATCTTGATTTATTTAGCAGTTTCTCTGTTTCTAATACATAATCTATACTGTATTAACATCCATTTTCATTGACTTTATAGATTTCATTCAGACAGGAAACTTTCTCTAGGGGAGGTGAGAATCAATGGGGTTGGGGGACACACTTGTCTTACTAAACAACCTCTTCTATTTGGATAGAAAATGAATTTTAAAAAAAGACTAGTTTTTCCTAGATTTTTAATTCACTATATTTCTTAATGTTTTCTCAAGTCTTTGGTACCTGACTTGCTCTACAGTGAACAAATATTATTTCTCTAAATTCAAATATCAGAAATGCTTCCTTATCTTGTCTCACCTTTCTAAGGGGGTGCTGGAAAAAATATCAGGATGTTTTAGGTTATCTTTTCTCAAATAGCTCAAATAATCAGAAAAATATTTAATATTTCAAAAATAATAGCAATGACTGAAAGTTGCAATCAATATATTCCTAATTCCTGGAACACTGCTTGGTACATTACAAGCCTACAAATATTAAGTGACAAAACACTTAATTTAAGGTATGCCACTGGACAGAAAACTGTTGTTCAGCCTTAGGTTTATTTTGCTTGTTAAATAGGATTCTTGTTGTGTTTTGCCCTTCAAAACTGTAGTGAAAATATTTTGTAGGAACTCACACCCGTGCAATATAAATTTCTGTTGTTAAAATTATTCCTTATTTGTAAGAGGAAATATTTTGTGAAATTCTAGTAGACAAACCAAGTCTTCTAGCTAATTTACCACTTGAACAAGCTTATCACTTGCAAAAAGCTCCTTTAAACACAGAAAGTCAAGTCTTTCAGTTCTTTCAACTTACTTATTCAACTTTTACTCTAATATATTGAATGATGTAATGTTAATGCATTTCAGTATATTGTTATGGACATTTAGTTTGATGGTTAATTAATTAAGCTAGTTCAACAGAATATAAGAGGAGAGAGAAACATGATTAACTCCACCTTTTTAACAAGAACTTTAGGGGAACAGTACACTAGGTAGATAAAAACAATTTCAACAATTCAGAGAACTGTTCTTGGAAGCACTTTATCACCAAGCAGCTGTAAGAACAGGAAACAAACAAAAAAAGAGTTAATATAAGCACAACCACTGGGAAGGAAATCAGGATATTGCTGACTCACAAGTTAACTGTGGTTGTTTCCCATTTTTTTTTCAAAGATTTTTCTTTTTTAAAGGAAAATGGGGAAATAACACTTTAATATGATACTTGTGAAAATAACCTAACGCAAAAGAAATAATCTGATTTCTCAATAGATTGGTGGTGTGACAGCACATCCTTATTTATGGTAGACATCTGTGGAAGTCATGATGAAGAATTTCAGTCTTTGATCTCAGTGAGATTAAAAATCAAGGAGAGAGGGCTAGGATCATAGCTCAGTGGTAGAGCACTTGCCTAGCATGTGTGAGGCAGTGGGTTCAATTCTCAGCACCACATATAAATAAAATAAAAATAAAGGTCCATTGACAACTAAAAAAAAATTTAAAAAAAAGTCAAGGAGAACGGATTTCCTTCCAACATAGTTTCAGAGGGGAGGTATGGTGGTAAATCCAACCAAGATGAGAAGGGAATTTCCATGCACAGTTTAGCAAGCAAAAATTTAAATATTAAGATCATATTTAGAACTGTCTAGACTATAACTTACAATTTTACACAGCAATTTTACTATTATGTATTTTAACACTGCTTCTAGAATATGTGCAAGTAATGACCATCTCTGCTGAAATCAATTACAACTGGCAGAAGGAAAACCCAGGCAAGTCTTTCACTAACCCATTTAAAAGAAAATGTTTCATTCTAAAATATTTATGTTCACTTTTTAATGAACAGTCCATATGTTTATGAAGACCATCAAGACATACCTGAAAAAATCCTACATGTTTGCCTATCATTGCTCGCCTTGGGATCAGGTAGGTTTTTAAGAATGCAACAAGATCTCTATCAGAAATGCTAACACAAAATTTAAAGAAAAACTAGAATGATGTTGACATTTCTCAAAGTAAATAAAGCACACAGTAATAAATACCATCTACATTTATTATATTTTCAGTGTGCAGAACACACTAGAAATGCTCTGATACCTCTAAAAACATTAAAATCTAATACTTGATACCTGTTATAGAGTTATAATATTGGTGAAAATATAAAATCATAATTTTGCAATATTACTTTTCTGCTTCATAAGATGTAAGATTAATGAGATACCTGTTTATCCTGTCAAAGGGAATTTAACAGATGTGTGTGATAAATTTATCAGATGTGTCTCTCACACACGCACACACACACTTTCTCAGATGCCTTCCTCCTTTATCACTCTACGCTAGATACAATGGATAGAACCACTGTCCCAAAGAATGCTTTTCACATTTACTAACCACTTTATCATCTCATGTTTCAATCAACAACTTTGTAAGGTATAAAATATTGCTGTTATCATTTTCATTTTATCTTATATGGGGCAAATGACAACATACTCTCCTTCTCAGATCTGGACCAGAACTGTTTCTATTATAGCACACTGTCTTCAGTTCACTGGCAACTTTATACAGAATAAATCTCGTAATGCAAGATTTGGTTACACTTAGCTTCAAAAGTCCTGCAATGCCTAACAGCCATAATAGTTTGTTTTTTGATAAGCTTGTTTAGCTTTCATGTACGGAGAGATGGGTCTGTAATAGTTCTTGTACATGCCCAAGATATTAGGCTACACTAGAAAGGATTATGAAGACGAGAAAAAGAGTTCAGAGATAATGTAAAATGACAAGACCTAAGGAGAAAATGTATAATATGACCAAAAAACTTAGTTTGTAGGAACTTAATTGGTAATTCAGCAATGCCTTCCGAAAGCTTACACATTCACAAATTACTGACTTTCTTTTACAATTGCAGAAATTTTTATAAAGCATTTGAAAAGATACATGTAATTGAAAATAGAATATCAAACATCTGGAAAAAGAGATCCTAATTAAAACAAAGATGATGAAAAAAGTAACACTAAAATGCAAATACACACTTCATTCAACTAGCTAAATAGGAGGCACCATGACCACCTGGATGAACACTACAAAAGCTATGCCCTCAGAATTCCCAGGACAGACAAAGGAAGTTTCAAAGAAACCTAATAAAGACCCAAATAAGCTTCTAATTTAACATGAGCTGGGCTAGTAATTCTCAAAGTGGCATCAGACACATCTGGAAAATCCAAACCATTTTTTTTTTGCTAGATATTTAAACAAGAAAGCCGTGCTGAACACAGGCCAGGGTCTCGGCTTTTCATGTACACACCTATATTTGTTTTAGCTTCCCAGAAAGGTCTATTAAAGCCCTGATTACTTATGCTGTTTCCGTGTCTATCCCCCGAGGGTACGAGGCACACCAGAAGTCCCAATTTCTTTGTTCTGCACCTGGACCGACGCCGGTCATAAATAAGGAACCAAAGTTGTTCGTCAGCGCACCAAGGATGGGGTGGTGGGGGGAGTAGAGAAGGGGGAAGGTTCCACTCCAGGGACAACCATCAAACGGAAAAGCAGGAGGGGGTGGGGGGAGGGAGCGAGTGTTGGCAAATACGAGCAGAACCCAGGGCGGGGACCTAGGCTGGGCGGGGATCCGGGAAGCACCTCCGGAGCAGGTTCTATGGCGCCCCCTACGACACACACCCCGCTGGGTTTCCCCTCCCCGGGGAGCGGCGCACACACGCCACAGGCGTGCGCCCCCAGGTTCTTCCCAGCCCGGACTCGCCATCCCGAGTCCTCCCAGGCCGCACTAACCCCGGAGGAAGCCTTGGCCCCCTCGTCCTCTTCGCCCCTCCAGGCCGGCGACGTGGGGCTGACGGCCAGGTCGCAGAAGGCGGCGCCGAGCGGAGCCCGCTCCCCTCGGTCGGCGGTAGAGACCCAGCCCAGTTGCCCGACCACAGCGGTAGGAGAAGCGACAGGAGCTGACCCGGATGCAGTGAGATGCCCCAGCGGAAGTGACTACCTCCCGGCCTTCTCCAGGCGCCGCAGCAGGCGGAAGCGGAGGCGGGGTGTCATTTTGAAACCCAGGGCGTCGCCCCGCCCCCTGGGCCGTGGGAGGCTTACCCTAGCCCACGAGTGCAAGCCCTGCATTCCAGCTGGTCGGGCCCGTGGCGTGGATGCCCCACTGGTCTCTCTGTGCTTCCTTCCCTATTGCTGTCAGCTGGGAAGCCGGCCTGCAGTTTCAACGAGCCATTTTTATTCCTGCTTGTCCTTATTGATCGTCACAATAACTGCGTATTACAAAATGGATAAAGAGGAGGAAATATATCCGATGCCTCATTTTGGAGAGCTGGACGTTGGAGGAATCCTTAGAGTTTGGTAAAATTCCCCAGTGTGAACCGCTTGACAGCATGCTTCTCAAAATGAGGGAGGCGAAGCCAGTCTTCACAACTTAGCGAGGCCCCGTCTCTAAAAACAATAATTTAAAAAAGGGTGGGGATGTGACTCTGGTTAAGCGCCCCTGGGTTCAATCCCTGGTGGACCACCCCCCGCCACGTATGGGGAGCAGTTTATTTATTTTTAAATTAGTTAGTCGTGGATCATACTTTGATAAAACAAAATAGAAATTTTTTTTTAAAAAAAGACCTGCACAAAATCCAAGTCCACACATTTTATTAGTAGAGCAACAGCCATAAAGTTACTTGTAAAAATGCCACGAAGGATCTCAATTTCTATACTTTTTTCGCTGTGGACCAATAAAGAACAATTCTCATAAGGGCTGAGGTCTGTGAACCACATTCATAAGCAACTCTGATTTAAGGTTTCAGGGAAATGAGATTAATTTGGAGAACATCATAATCCCTCTCAGAAGTTTCATCTGCTAAGTCCATAGAAAGGTCCAGCGGTCAACTATTTGGGCAATTCTATTAGGAAATGATCAGGCCTGCATGGAACAGAGAAGTAAAAATTCAAATAATTGACCCAAAATGCTGGTGGCTGGATTCATGTTGCTTTGGCAACGGTTTCCTCGCTGTTGGCAGATGATTAACTCTTCTGTGCCTCATCTACAAAAACCCTATAAGGTAGGGAAAATAATGCCTACCTTACAGGGTTTTTGTGAGATAAAGTAATTCATAAGAATAGTGGTTGGCTTGTTGTAATCACATGTAAGCTTTAGGCATCATTATCTTCCTCCTAGTAATTTCCCTAAATAGCTGGCAGAGAAAACAAACTAATCAACAGAGTTTTAACTAAACAAGCTGGGCCATTTAAGAAATTTCATCCTTTGTCGCAGATTTTTCATAATTACAAATTTTGCTTTGTTTTGTAATGTGTAGAATTCCCCACAGGGTGGCAGAAAATCATTTGAAACCATACGGTTATGTTTCTTCTTCACTTTAGTAACGTCAGCATTTAAGCTTGATCAGTGTTTGGTTTTGAGAAAGCCATTCTCCTATTTCTTTTCCCCCAGCTCAATGAATTATCCTTATGTATTGTTGAAACATTAGAAACTATAGATCAACCAAAATAATGATCACTATTAATACATTTATGTATGTCCTTTCACATTTGTGTATACATGTAACTATAAACTGCATATGCTTTCATAAAAATACAATAATGTACTAATAGTTTACAATGTTGTTTTTTCTTTTTCAGTTTTTTAATTTGTTCTTTTTAGATATACATGAAAGTAGAGTGTATCTTGAAATATTATACATACATGAAGTATAACATTCTAATTAGGATCCCATTCTTGTGGTTGTACATGATGTGGAATGTCACTGGTGGTATATTCATATATAAACATGGGAAAGTTGTGTCCAATTCAACTGTTTTTCTTTTTTTAAAAAATATATCACTAGGGCTGGGATTGTAGCTCAGTGGTAGAGCGCTTGCCTCGCATGCGTGAGGCCCTGGGTTCGATCCTCAGCACCACATACAAAGCAATAAAATAAAGACATTGTGTCCATCTACAACTAAAAAAAATTTTAAAAAAAAAGAAATCTAACTTAAAAAAAAAAAAATATATATATATATATATATATATATCACTAAGCTGGGCACAGTGGCGCATGCCTGTAATCCCAGCACTTTGGGAGGCTGAAACAGGAGAATCGCCTGTTCAAAGCCAGCCTCAGCAATGGCAAGGTGCTAAGCAACTCAGTGAGACCCTGTCTCTACATAAAACACAAAATAGGGCTGGGTATGTGGCTCAGTGGTCGAGTGCTCCTGAGTTCAATCCCCCGGTACCAAAAAAAAAAAAAAAAAGAATACATACACACACACACACACACACACATATCACTAACTTCAGGTCAATAGATATATTTCAACACCATAGTATTTATTATGGATTATTTATTAGCAATCCTTTATTAAACATTTTTTATAGTTAAACAGTTCATAGTGTGTTCAAAAAGTCAGAGACATAGGATTAACTTATTTTCAAATAATAATTATACTTTCAAATAATATGCTCAATATACTTCCACTTCTGTACAAGTAAGTGTCTCGAAAGCAATTGATCCAGTTGTTAATCTGAAAAAAAAAGAGAGGCATTAACAATATACTATTTTCCCTGTGTTTTTAGACTTTTGGAACAATGTCAAATGTATTTTTAAGATTAATTTTGTTTCTATGTGCCTTTTTAAATATTTTGATTCTTAAAAATTGGAAAAAAATTTCAGGAAAAAAAGGATGGCTTCCATTCCTTAGGTAGAAGGTATCACTTAGAAAGTGGTACATGAGCTCAGAGCTGCCATCAACCTTTTCCTTTGTTGTATCTAGCTTTGGTCTTATGTTTAAATAGACTTTCCCCACCCTAAAATTATACAAATAGCTACTGTTGTTTTCTTCTGGTAGTATTATAGTTTCTGGTTTTTTTTTTTTACATAAGAATATTAAATTCAATTGGAATTTTATATACATGCTTGTAATATGAAACAAGGAATCTAACTTTATTAAACTGACTGGTTTGCCTAACATTTATCAAAGGATCCAATCCAACTCAACTAGGATTCAGTCAAATGAATATTTACTTTCGGGTTACCCACTTCTTTAAAGTATCCAGTCATTTGATAGATTTTTATTGAACAATATTATAAGTCAGTGCTGTTGGACCCTGAGGATACAAGAAAATAAGACCCAGTGTCTATAAAGACTTCATCAGACTGGTATGAAAAGGGGCAAATGAAGATAATAAACACTTGGTACTTCTAAGACACAGATAAATAGAAGGGAGTTAAACAGATGGGAGGGGGAAGAGAGGAGCAGAGGAGGCCTTTCTGAAGGAAGAGATCTTGAGTTTAGTGACAAGGGGAATTCCCTTTTCAGAGGGGACAGCCTATGCAGATTCTGAGGCTTCTAGGCACTGAACATTTTTCAGCATGATTAGAGTACAAGCAGTGGGATAGTGGATGGTTGTGAACAGCCCATGATGAAAATAAGTTGTCAAAGATCAAATTAAAAAGAAAATTTTTAATGGTAAGGATTTATTTAGAGCCAGTATAGTGAGTACCATGCAAAAACAATCAATCGTTACTTTATGACTACACTCAGCAAGAAGAGATTGAAAGATGCTCCTGTGTAAAGACACAGTTCTCCTAAGAGAACAGCTTTGAGGGGAGCAATAGTCATTTGAATATGTGCTTCAGTATGTGTGTTAAAATTGTTCATGATATTTTGTCATACTTCATACATAGAAATAAAAGCACTCAGCCAACATCAACTTAAAGAGGTACTGAGTCTGTGCCAAGAATTGTGGGAAGTGATTTGCTACCTTTTTGAATGTTAGAATGACAATAATGTCTCAGGGTGACTGGTGGAGTGTCATTTCTCTGGGAAGCTCTGTCTGCTATTAGATACATGTTTTCCACAGTGAAGGACCATAGGGAGCCTGGGAGGTATTAATTACTACCTCCTACACCCTCTTTCTTTCTTTCTTTCTTTCTTTCTTTCTTTCTTTGTGTTGGCAACTTTTCCTCATGGAAGCTATGGACTGGGTATATATTTTATATCCTATTTCCATTCTCCACCAGGCCCACTCTTCCTTGAAAGTATGAGAATCTTGTGCTGCCTTCTGTGCAACACACAGATTCTTAGATAGCTTTTTCTGCTTCTTTGTGCTTTGTTATTCCCTTTGCTAGTCCTTCCTCCTTCATCAAATCAGTCTCCCTGCATCTCTTCAACATGGAGAAATTTTGATGTGTACTAAGAGGACATGTTGTACTCCTGCAAATTGATTTGGTGAATAATTAAAAGGGCATCTCCTTACATGGCTTTGTCTGATGTTCCTCTTTAAGTCCTGCCTGACAGATGACACAATCAAGGTAACTATTAAGAGGAAAAATTTCTTCATAGGGCTGTTGCTAGCATGTGTTACAATTTTCTGTGGAATAGCTAACAGAATCCCTTCTGTCTAGATGAAGCACCTTGGGACATGGTTGGTAAGCTGAACGCTGCCTTTTCTAATTCTCACATATGCACCTTTTTGCAAATTTTCAAAATATAGTCTTTCCTTCTAGGCAGATAGAGCCTTGCTCCAGAACATGCAGCTTGAGAAATAGAGTGGTCCTTCAGTTGAATGCTGCTCATCTGCTCACAACCTGCTCACCTGAATAGACTGGCCCTAGTTCTCCACTAAGATCTTGGAATTGAATGTAATTCTTTTATAAAAGGACTCCTTTATGCTGTTTATAAAGCATATCTTCAGGATTTGTTCTGAACATGAAATGCAGTTTCTGGACACATTCATATATAGTACTTAATAATTGCTCACAGGGCCTTCTTCCCAACCTTGACCAGAGATAAGGTAAGAGATGCTGAAGAACAAGATGTTTGAGATAATACTAAGAAAACACTTGTATAAGTTCAAATTTCAGAAGGCATAAGATGCATTAACTCTTGCACACTGTTTTCTGTCCTCTAAGAGTTTGCAGACTGTTATTCTTGCTTATGAGCATTCAGTAGTGTTTGGCAGCTCACTTCATAATTTTCGAAAAAGCACCATGTATTCTTTTTTACATGGAGTGAAGATGTCTTTGCTAGTTAAGCTTGAGGGTAAAACTGGATACAATTATATATTCATTTAATTATTCATAACTTGAGCCTGAAATGAATGTGTATATATTTTTCACTTATTCACTTTATAAAATTCAAAACTAAACCCAGCAGCAGTTTTGTCTTTGGCATGGTAACAAGTTTCTTTTCTACAATGAACTAACTAGTCAAAGAAATTGTTCCAGAGAGAATTTGTGCTTTCCTATTTCAGAAAGTCAAATTGGACCGTACACATTTATTACACATCACCCTTGTGTGATGCATTCACATCCCAGAGAGTACTGGAGGGAAGTAACAGCATGTATTTCTAAGAAATATTTCCATGTGCAAAGTTAGGATATAGCCATTATGGGGCAAAACTAAACTTATTTGTTAGAGGATTTTAGTGCACAGGACTTCAAGGACTCAATTCTCTCGGGAAAATAGCTAGATTATGGTTTGAAGTTATGCAAGAGTGAGAGTTCAGATCTGTACGTAGTCGTGTTTGTTGAGGATAAGAAGGATGTGCCTTTTATCTAAGAGAAGTAAGGAAAGACTAATACTAGTTTAGATTACTTGTCGAAACCAATAGTGTGAACAAATCTTGGAATCCATATTAAATCCTCTGTAAAGATGTTTCTGTTAGTCATAAAAGAAATGACAGATGTGAGTTTAAAACTATATGAGGGTATTCATTTTAAAATATAAAATAAAATTTGCAAAAATCAGCCATTTGTTTGCTAACATGGTTATCATTTAGGTAGAGATCCATCTATACCAAATCCTCCATACTACATAGTGTATAAGATCTGTCTCAAATAAGGCTCACTACAAAAAACAAATCATTTTACTTAGTAGCTAATGCTCCTGCATTGAGACATGTTATCATTATGATTGGTTTATAATTAAAATAAAGAGTAATTTGAAAGGTAGCTTAAAGGTATGAAATGTTATCAGCACTAAGACCAACTATGCTTAGAAATATATAAGTTAGAAATAGTTTCAGATTAGAAAAAACCAAAGTTTGATTGATTGATGAGAGTGGCAATGATGATTCTGCTAGTGATAGAGCTTTTTAAATTCTTTCTGAGCTGGATTAAGTAAAAGAAAGAATTGATCAACTGAAGTGAACAGTTCTATAGTCAATTATAGGCTCCTCATCCAGAATAGCATGGAGTTAGATATAACACTTTCATTCAGCAATTAATCATTCACTGCCTTAATCATTCATTCCACATCTTCAAGCACAATCTTATTTGTTCTGAAAACAACAAGTGCATTTCAAAATTCACAAGTGATTGCTTGGTCAATTGGAAATTTTATTATATTTAACAAAACAAAGCACTATGTAAGTGTAACAGAACATGACCCTCTGTAAGGCAAATTCATTTTTATTTAACACAAATAAAAAAATTCAAAGGCAACATCATCTAATTCACCATTGCAATAGAAAGTAAATGTATCTCCATAATATTCTTTGTTCTAAAAGTAATTTACTCAATTGAGAGAATCTAAGTGATAATTTGTATTTTAAAACATGGGGCCTCTGTAAATAGATAAAATGTATTAGTATTTTTTTTAAATAACTTTTAGTACAACTGAGAAAATACTGAAATTGTAACATTATTTTTCATTTTTTTATTTCTTTGCCCTTGTGGTAAAGAAAGAGAAACACTTCCTCCTAATATAACTGCTAAAGCACTAAACAATGAGAAAAAGGAAGAAAGCTTTGCAATTTCAGATATACATGTCATAGGAACAGACGAAATGGTGGAAGGTTCATATGAATTTTCAAAAGATCTTTAATTCCTAAAATTTAGGTTTTTTTTTTTTAATGGAACACTTATCTTTAGCAGACCATCCCTTAATATGAGAACATATACATATACTTTAAATATATATACATTTATAGAGTGAGATGCTATTTCATCTAACAATGATCTTACCCAGGCAGTATTCAAAAATTGCATCTAATATGCTTTGTGTGTGTGTGTAGTTTGGGGTATGAGAGAGTAAGGTGAAGGATTTGAATCAATAAGATAATTAATGCCTGAAATTATATTAGTCTTTCTTTAATTAGCTTATGACACTGATCCATGTTAAAATGTAATTATATTTCATAGAAGGGTTTAACACACACGCTTTATGCTAAAATGGAAGATGTGATGGCTAATGGAGAGGCATTTTAGTCCTTATTTTGCTAGAATCTCTGTGGCCTTGGGCAAGTTACCTAATTTCCTTCCCCTGACTTCCTTATGAGATACCAATGACTCATTTTACCTAATTTAGCACTTTATCTAAAGCTGTGATCATCATATCCTCAAATTTTAGGAATTCACTGAATGTGATATAGATGTTTAAGTATTAACATCTGATCATTTCATATCTATATTCCATCTTTTTAAAAAAAGTAACATATGGGCTGGGATTGTAGCTTAGTGGTAGAGTGCTTGCCTTGCATGCCTGAGGCACTGATTTCGATCCTCAGCACCACATAAAAATAAATAAATAAAGATTAAAAAAAATAGCATAAAACAATGTAACAATTCAAATACAAACATAATCCCACCCTTCATTTCAGATGATAGGAAAGCTACTTTAGAGAATCTGAATATTTATCATGGATATTGACTTTTATAGTTTTCAGGTTTGCATAACATAGTCCACAGAGTCCTGAGCTCAGAATCAGCAAATTCACTTTAGAATTCCAATCTGACCACTGAATCTGTAGATCTCATGGACTCTTAGAGGACTGGAAAACAGACAGCAGTAAGACAAGGCAGTCTCAGAGTCTCAGCCCTTACCTTGATTGACGTTCAGAAAGCCTCTATTCTGCAAATAGTTCTTTTAAAGTTTGGTTTATAAGACTGCCAATTCTTATGGTTTTGCCTCAGTGCTGAAATTAAATCATTTGAAATGTGTACCCTTTTTCACTTTAATAATTCTTTTTTGTGTTTTGGCTATTTACAAAGCCATTCTCTAGCAAATTAATTTTTTCGGCTTAGCCATATGTGTGTGTGTGTGTGTATAAAGTATTAATGGAAATATGTGTTTTTAGGTTCATCCGGCTAGAGGTACACTTCCCAAGGTATCCCAGGAACCTCTTAACTAAGTGATCTTTTTGTTAAATTAGTAATTTTATCTAAAATCAACTTATAATTTCAGTTTATTTTAGGGGAAAAAAGTCACAAGTTGTGGTCTTCGTTGCCATCCTTCTCCCACACCCTCATAAATTGGCCTGGTGTTTAATTTTTGGTCTAGGAAAGAATAATTCATTTTTATTTTCATTTAATTTTAATAGTCAAGGAGCAGTCCATAGAGATTGAATAAATTTAATCCTTCTGCAATTAGTGTCAAACTAATTCATGCTGGATGTGGATAACTGAAGAAATACAGACCCTCCCACATACTGACAGACACCTTTATCAGGTTTAATATTTTATGTAAATGATCCCACTTGAAAGGAAGCTTGTCTTGTTTCTTCTTCCTCCCTTTCTGTCTCTGTTAATTGTTTGTTTTTAAACCTAAACTTGCTTTCAGCATTCTCTCAGGACCCTGCCATTCACTGGATTAACAGTGGGATCCTACAAAGATAACGCACTCTGTTATTGATTTGGCTCATTTGAATCGAGAAATTAAATGCTCCATTTTAAGAAAAGTTCCCAATCACATAACTTTTGTGGAATGCTTCAGCAAGGATGATACGGTGAGACCTCATGAGGATTAAAATGATGTGGTGTGTCTCGGGTGCAGCAAGCAGATCGGATTATTGTGAGTAGCCATTTGTCTCACACAGCACAATCCATCTGCATCATCCCAGTTTTTTTACCCAGAAATGACTTTTCTGAGCAGGAATATTTTCCCTCCTGTGGAGAGGCCAAGATAGAAAAACTTACCAAGTAACTCATCATCTAAAACATTTAAAATACTCTTTCTTCTTCTTTTCCTTTAAAACCAACATATGGGATAATATGGTTAATGTCCATATAGGTTTTATAATTAACTATCTTAATAGGTGAAGAATATAATAGCCTAATATACTTCTCTTAATTTAAACACAGACTGGCTATTACTAACCATGACTCATCAAGATTTAAAAAAAAAATAATTTAGTTATCTCTTGTCAGGTCACTATTTAATGTTACTTTCTATATTTGCTGTGATAAGCATTAAAATCTGTATATTGGTTGATAAATCATTGTTTAGAAGTGTCTAAAGGGTTCAGTAAATGGTATGAAATTGCCATAGAGTAATAAATGGTTATTTGATAATGAATGAAATTGTTTGAAAATACTGTTAAAATGTCAAGTTTAAACATATATATCATTACTCAAAAGGAAGGCAAACATGGAAACCACAGTGACATCATAAATATACTGCAATAAACACATTTATTTATACCAAGGCAAGTTGTAGGTACTTTGTATAAATGTGTACAAATTGATATATGAAGTTAATTTCAATCTGTAAAAGTAATTGCATTGGTTTAACTTATTTAACTCTGCTTACAATAATATTTATTGCAGAAAAAGAAGGTAAAGAAATAAATGATGATAAATAGATAAAATACATAGGAAATGGGAATTGTTTTACAATTTAATTACACTGTCACATAAAATTATCACACAAATACACCAACCCGACAGCAGAAATACATTAAAACTCTATTATCTAATGCAGAGAACAATTTTTTGTTGGCCTTTATTTCATTTTCACATTTAAAATTATTTTACGTTTTTCTGCCAGCATAAAGTGTCTAAACAGTGTCAAAAAAAGAACAAGTTTGGAACAAAATTATTTTATAAAATAAAATTGTACTGCTTGGTACAATGTTGTGAAGATAGATGTACAATCTAAGAAAAGGGCAACAATCCACACTGCCCCCATGAATGATATATTGAAGAAATGTAAATTTAGAAACTCACAATAGAAAATGAAGCTAATTGAGTTGTTAGACTTGTGCAGAGCTCATAAGATGCACATGCACATACATAATTTAGTATCTGTACATCTTATATGATATAACATTTTATTTGGGGTAAATACAAACTGAAAAAATTCGTTGGTTTTACAAAATTAATCCAAACATTTATTTCCTAGTGTTCACAAGGCGGTTGCTCGGTGCTGTGGATATTACTTAGACTTTCTCTTGAATGTTGATCATTTAACCTATTTTGCTGTTTCTAGGCTGTAAACTGGGCTCAGAGTGTAGAGTCACAAAACCTTCCAGTAAATTTATGAACACTTGGACTCAATCTCTGTATTTGGTCTCTAATCATCTTAATATTAAAAAAAAGTATTTAGTAGTAATTCCACTAGTAACATATTTAGGTCACTAGAGCAAAGACAATTTTATTCATTCCATAATGGAAATACAAAATTCAGCATAGAGAAAGGGAACATGATAATTAAACTTATTCAAAGGGAAAAACTAATTGAAGAAATGAGTGAGAATTGAAAATAATTATAAAAGTGAAAGCTCAAAGGTTTAATGCAATTAATAATATCAAGCAATTCAAAAAAGTATCATGACAATTATTCATGAGGGTCAAATATTTAGCCATTGACAAAAAATAACTTTTTAGATGATTTTAGTCTTTATGAAATAAATCTATATTTCTTTCTTATTCTCTCATTCATTCAAATAGAAAGCAAATATGTAGATCTTTTACAAGGTGCAGTCAAATCAGCCTTTGTAAACACTCACAATGGCTGGATCATAACAAATTGGAAATATTCTTCTGAGTTGTTACAAAATGTCTAATGGGGAAACATAAATGATGAATGAAAAACTGGAAGAAAGTTTTCATGGACTTAATTGGCCAGACAAGGGCTCATCTGAAATTAATTATGCAGTTCTCTGATAATTTTCTCACCTTCAGTATTTGGAGCATCTTTACTTGTTACAGGTCTTACTGAACCATTCTGTTATTTACAAATATGTTTGTGTGTTTATGTGTAGGTTCTTAGATATTAATGAATAGTGTCTGTTACTTGTACATATTTCTTTAATTTTTTTTATAAAATAAACAGTGGGAAGGATGGAAGTACAGTTGCAACAGCATTCAAATTATTTAAAAATTCAAAAACAATAAAATAAGAACAAAGTCAATTTTAATCTGTATTTCTATTTTTATTGCTGTTAAAAGATCATTTTTAATAAGTCAGATCTAATGATTAGATAAATGTAAACATAATTCTTCTCAGAGAGAGCTACATTTGATTTTTCTTAGTGTCATGATATATGGTAACTAAAGTGTATTTTAAATCTTATGGGTTTCTAGGCTCATTTTGACTTTCAACTGGTGAATTCATTTATAAAAGAAAAGATGTCAAATTTGAAATAGGTAAAATACAATAATAAAGCTAATTCAAACATGACAATGGAAAATGGAGATGCTTAAAGAGAAAATTTAGAGTTTCAGATATTGATGAGAGTAGAATCATAAAACGTTATTCTTAGAATGGCTTTCATATTCCTATAAATTAAATAAATTGACTCACTTCTGAACATTAGGGTCTTCAAAATGATATGTATATACTGAAAATATGATCTTTTTTATTGGCTATTGCTACAGAAAGGGTCATAAGTAATGCCAGTCATTATTAGAATTTAGAATACATTATTTATTATTCTTCAGAATGGCCTGTTAAATGCAATTGTTATTTAAAAAAATATTGAACTTTTATCACATTGAAAATACTGTTAATTTTAAATTCAAATTCCTCTATTCTTAATGGGAGCAATATTTAATCATTAAAAAATTTATACCCTTACCTTGAATGTAAAAGTAAAACGAAGAAAGAACCAATATAGTTAAACAGAAATACCTTCATCTTTCTGAACACATAAAATACCATCATACTGCAGTATAACTCTTTTGCCTCTCATTTCTAATATCCTCTCATATGGATGCTTTCACTAATATAGCTATTATTGTTACGGTTCCTTCCGGCCCCATCATGACACCAACTTCTCACTTGACATGCTTTCCTAAATTGTGTCATTTGGGTTCCTGGGGAAGTTTTGGAGCTTATTATGAACTTGCAAGAAGAAAATGGAATAAATGCTCCTCCTTTTCCCTAAGCTTAGAATTGGGTCTTATAATCATCCCCTCCTTCTGTTTATACAGAAATTGCATTCAAGACAGGTCAGAGATAAATAGGAGACCACTAGTCATATCTGCATTTCGTGAGTGGAAGGAAAAGAGTAGGAGTGCTGACATAGACCTTCTGAAGGCTCAACCTGCCTTAGACTTGTTCGCTTATAGCCATAAAACTCTTCAGGATATGAAAACCAGGGTTGAAAGTGCTAGATCCTGGGTTTGAGTTGTTCTAAACTCTAAGAATTTAAGCAGCTGTTGCTCCATGGAGCTAAAGAGTGGAGGAGAGAAGTGTGCTACCAATCGGTGCCCGAACCATATTGGAAGTCCTGGTACCCAGTTTCATAGATATGTTGTCTAGGCTTGGCAGACCTTCCTTGCTTATTTTACTGAATTTAATGCATATATATTTCCTGCAGAGGTTGAGAGAGGAAGGTAGGAGAAGGGAGTATATTATTTAATATGCTTTTCCCCCATCCTTGAAAAGCTCTAAGGGTATGCCTGGAGACCCATTTTACTAGACAGGTACTAAAGCCACAGTAGAGAGCTCATTGGTGTAGTATAACTTTTTTCTTTTTTTCTTAAGTTAGGTATTATAAAGTGTAATTTACATATATTAAAATTTACCCCATTAGATGTATGGTTCCACAAATTTTGACAAACTTATACAATCGTGTAATCACCATTATAATCAATACAGAGAATATTTTTATTATCCTGAGAAGTTCCCTTTTACAAGCCACCCACTCTCAGACCCTGGCAAATATTAATCCACTCTTGTCCTCGTAGTTTTGCTATTTTGACCATGCCATATAATTGGAATCATACAGCATTCAGACTATTGAGCTTGCTTTCTTTCAAATGGCAGAATGTTTTGGAGACTTATCCGAAGTCTCATATTTCAGTAGTTCATTCTCTGTTATTGCTGAATAGTGTTTCATTATATGGATCTATTTACCCAACAATAGATGGGCATATTTGGATTGTTTTAAGTTTGTGTGTGTGTGTGTGTGTGTGTGTGTGTGCATGTGTGTTGGGGATTGAACCCAGGGGTACTCTACTACTGAGCTACATCCCTGGTCCTTTTTATATTTTATTTTGAGATGGGGTCCTGCTAAACTGAGGCTGGCTTTAAACTTGCCATTCTCCTGCCTCAGCCTCCCAAATTGCTGGGATTGTAGGGGTGTGCCACCACACCTGTTATAAGTTTTTGATGATTGTGAGTAAAATAGCTATAAACATTTAAGCATAAGACTTTGTTTTATATATGTATACATACACATATATACATACATATGCACACACATATAGATATAGATATAGATACACCTTTGTTTTTCTTCTATATATGTCTATAGATGGATCGGTATCTTTGTTTTTCTTATGTGAATACCTAGGAATAGAATTTACAGATTGTGTTGTGTCTTTATAAGAAACTACCAAATTTTTCCAAAGTGACTGTATTATATTTTGTTATCCCACTGCAATACTTGGTGTTTCTATTGCTCTACATTCTTGTCAGCACTTGATGTGGTCAGCTTGTTTTGGGCAAGTCTAACAGGTATGTAGGGGAATATGTTATAACTTAATTACACATTTATAACATTTGAACTCAAGGAAATTTAAATAATTCTGTTTTGTTTTCTTTTTGAGAAGCTAATACCAAAACACACAAAAATCAAATGAGATATTTCAATTGTAGTCAAAGATGACAGAAGAAGAGCTACCAAAAGAAAGTACAGGATTTATTTCCATTGAATTGTTAGGTTGAACTAAAGTAGTTTACTGTCCCTGAATGTTTTGTGGACACCTCAGTTCAGGCTTTTATCATTTCATCTTACATGATTATGTGCCTTCTAGATTCTTTGTACTATAGTCAGTCCTTATTACAGTTACTAAATCAATCTACCAGAAACAGTTTTCTATTGCTGCAAAACAAATTCGCACAAATTTAATGGCTTAAAACAATCATCATTTATTTGTTCATAGTTCTGTAGGTCAGAGATCTGGCCACAGTGTGGCTGGATTCTCTGCTTAGGATCTCACAAAGCTAAACTCAAGGTGTTAGAGTTACATGTGTTTCCATCTGGAGCTTAAAATCCTCTTGTAAGTTTATGAGGTTGTAGCAAAATCAAATCCTTGAACTGAGGTTCCCCTTTCTTATTGGCCGTCAACTGGGAGATGCTCTCAGTTCCTTGACATGTGGCCCTCTTCATCTTCAAAAATACTAAATTCTTATGCTTCAAATCTCTCTTTACAGAGAGAGCCCAGTCTCATTTAAGGGCCCACTTGATAAGGCCATGCCCACCCAGAATAATCTCCCTTTCTCAAAGCCAACTATTCTGGGAACATAAATACTCATGGTTGGAATAGCCCACCCAGATTCCATCTACAATCAAGGGAGGGGGATCCTTGGGGATCATTTACAATTCTGCCTACCATGTGTAGGAAATTAGTTATTTAACTTTAGCAACATTAAACAAATTAATTTCTATGTTGCTCATATTTTTTGCATCTTATATTTTTTCTTTTGGTTCACTTTTTTCTTTGACAAGGTACTACATTCTTCAGTAAATATTTTACTGAGATTCAGTTTGATTTGTTAATTATGTATTTTTTTAACATTTATCTTTTTTGCAGTTTTTTTAAAATTTCAAATGGATAGCAGTCTTGCATCTGTTTCTTTATGAATCCTAAATGTATTTGTTTAAAGACTTAAACATATTTTTTATGATTTTTCTTTCATCTCAAGTAAATTTCTCTTCCAACAATAGTTTTGTTTGGTTTTCTTAGAATTAGGGTAAATTTCTCTTCATCTCAAGTAAATTTCTCTTCCAACAATAGTTTTGTTTGGTTTTCTTAGAATTAGGGTTCTTCCTGTGCACTCTTCTAGAGTAGTTTTGTATTTGTCATTTTCTCTGTTGGTTGCTTATTTGATAGCTGCTTTCATATGATCTCCTCCAGAGTACCCAGCTAGAACCCAGTCTGCCGTCAGCTGTTCCCAGCTCCTATTCTAGAGGATGTTAGTGATACACAAGTGATATTGGACCAGGTCTGGGTCAGGAGGTTGTGTCTACCCACCCCTCCACTGGATGCTCATTTTCCTATAAATCATAACCCAAAGCATCCTTGAGCTGGAACACAGGAAATCCATTCTTAGTCCAGGTTAAAACAGGGAGTGGGGCTCTAGTCTCCACCCCTTCTTGGGCACCTTAGCTTCTATTGTCTCATAAAAGTGGAATTCCTGACTTCTAAGTGCTTCCAGACCCAGGGTATATTTTGAAGCCTCAGCTCCACCCATTTCAAGGTTTTGAGCAGAGGAGTAACATGTTATGAAGACATTTTAACAGAATTATTCTGACTATTGAATTGAGAATAGGCTTTGAAGATCAGTGCTGGGGTTGAGGGGCACAATGGTGGAGGTAACGAGACCAGTGAGAAGACTGATGCAATGATCCAAATCAAAGATAATGGTGGCCCAGACCAACATGAAGGAAAATGAAGAATCAAAAATAACGCACGCCTATGATCCCAGAAGCTCAGGAGGCTGAGACAGGAGGATTGTGAGTTCAAAGTCAGCCGAGGCACTAAGCAACTCAGTGAGATCCTGTCTCTAAATAAAATGTAAAATAGGGCTGGGGATGTGATTCAGTGGTTGAGTGACAATCCCCAGTTCTGAGTTCAATCCCCAGTATCCTCCTCCCCCTGCAAAAAACAGAATAATTGCAAGAGTTCTGATGTGAGAATCTGGATGGATGGTGGTGCCATGCACTGAAATAGGCACATAAGCTGGATCTTTTTCCAAATGATTGAGGTGGTTCTCCAAACCTAGGTGATTATGGGCTTTGCAGGCTCCCGACTCTAGCTATGAGGTAAGCATCTTCAGGGAATTCAGTCTCCAACATTTAAGGTCAGAGGTCTATTGGACCAAAGGATCAGAGCTCCCTAAAAGAATGGGCTCCTTTAAAATTGGAATGATTCATTTTGAGATGGAGGTGATAAGGGAACCCCTTGGTTTTGACTTACTCTAGCTTAAATTCCTGTTTTTGTGTATTCAGTGCCAATCACCTGCCTGAATCCTGTATCTAGTTCTACTGGTATGGGGTTGTGATACTGTTACCTTGGCAGTGAGCCTTGGCATCCATACTGTCCTTGAGAAATCAAAGAATAATTCAGATCTATAACCAAAGTGTCATTTAGGGCATATCTCCTTGTAAAATGTGAAATCAAATGTTGAGGTAATTATGAGAATTATTCAGGCAGACATTTCTTTCTCCTTTATATGGATATTTCATGAAAAAATTTTGGGCTTGTCATTAACTAGCTCATTACTTTAATTAACCACTTCATTATGTAAGTGTAGACACAGCTTTAAGATTATTTATACTGTTTCTTCCTGTGTGTAAATAATTGCAGAGTAAAAATATTAATTTATGAATGTAATTGTATAGGTGATCACTCTGCATTTACTCAGAACTAGCAATTAGCTCATGCAAATCAGCTAAGACAAAAGTCTCTCTGATCCTGTTCAGAATACAGGAAGAGTTAATTTGCCAGAATGCCTGCTCCTGGCCCATCTGATTCTCAAAAGTCACGTTCTTGCCTCTGAAACTCAGAAACCGACCATATTTGTTGTGAGCTTTGTGATCACTTTTAATGCCCTTGCAAACACAGGAAATAAAATGCTAACAAGTCATCAGCCATTATCTAATTATATTTATCTAGACAGATAAAGTTGGGGGGGAAATGTGGATCATACTTTTTTAAAAAAGTCTTTTCTCTTTTTGCAAACAAAGATGAAATTTATAGCTTAATTATTCCTCATAGTGCTGTATAGAGCCTTTTCTGTTAATCATAAACCAGGTCCTCAGATTCCCCCCCCCCCCATGAGGTCTAAATGTGTTTTGACTCTCAATTATATCAGTAGCCCCTCCTGTGGGAGTAGTGCTGATGGGATTTAAATGCATGTGAGGTTTCACTGGAACCCACAGTAGGAAAAAGTTCTGATGTAGACAGAATACCACTCTTTACTCAATACAGATGTCAACTAATAGAGAGGAGTACAAACGCCTTGGACATCTTACATGGTGGAAACAGAATATTCATCTTCACCAAACAGCAGCAATTGAGTTGTCCCAATTAGTGGACATTACTGGTATATTTGTGTACTACCTATTTCAAAATGCACGGTTCAGAAGTTTAATGAAGTACATCCACAGGTCTCTGTCAACCGAGCTGCCTCCCTTGGTCATGGTGATTGCTTATATTCATTTTTTGTGTGCTTGGGAAAGTCACCTAGGGGCCAGTCTCCCTAAGTTGAACACTACCTTGAAAAGACACAGACTCCAGTGGTTAGAGAAGATGACATTTATTCAGAAGTTTCTTATTTCAATTTAAAATTTTTTAAAATGCATTTCAAATTCTAGTATATATATAGAGCTCAATTTTCCATCTCTCCACTTAGTGCAACACCTTGACACTTTCACTGGGGGGAGAGAGGTTGATGTTTGGAAAAAAAAAAGCAAGCCACTTAAAGTCACTAGTCACAGCAGTGATGTGGACCTTAACTACCAGAGGCTGACACTGAGTGACAGCCATACACTAGGTATTTTACAACATTATTTCTTTATTTTTAATCCATTAAGTTTAATTGCATTATTTATGTTTTGTGGAAAATCTATGTACAAGTTTCAAAAAACTTCAGAGTACAAAAGTGTGCACAGTGGAAACTCTCCCTGTTGCTTCTGTTCTTAGCCTCTCAGTTCCCCTTCCCAGAGGAGCTCATGGTACCTGTTTCCTCTGACATTTCACTCCAAAAGCATTTTATGTCATCAGTTTCTTTAGAGCTAACATAAGCATCTATATGTAAAGGCATACATTAGTTCTCTATCCTTTTAAAGATACTTCCACTAATGTTAAAAAGGAAAGGAAAGAATGGTCTGAGGTCTAAGTTTCTTGGTGTAACAGTAACTGAAATTTTCAATTCTAATCTGAAAGTCCTGATAAGACTCAAATGTTGCCTGAAACAAGATGAAGGCTTGTTTGCTTGACTATACACTCTCTTCCCCCTGCCAGAACATTCCTCTCTACTTGGCCACAATACTACTTGCCATCCATTAGCCCTCAAAATGTTGACAGTCACTTCCTTTTGGAAACCTTCCCTGCCCTGCCCTCCTGCTTCTCTTTACCTAGGGAGGAGGGGATTCAGCTCCTCTAACCCCCAAGTGTGTGTCCTTGCTCAACGATGGCCTACTGTTCCAAGTTTATCCATTTGTTTTTTCTCTTCCACTATCCTTGGGCGAAGGAACAAAATTGCTCGACTAGCATTTGCAGAGTGAATTAAATATAATAATGTTAAGAAACTAATTGAAATAGTGGTGGTTGATAACTATTTTAGAGGAAAAATCATGAAGTAAAAACAAACAATCATCAGTGAAGTAAGGATATGTTTATCTTAAATGCAATGAAGATGATTATAAAATAATTAAATTCTAATTAACTAGCATCATAAGGCTAGATATGTTTAAAAATTCTCAAGAGAATCTCAAATAATGCAGCAAAATGACAAAGTTTAGAAAATGACAACACAAAAGTATCATTTTAAAGTTAAAAATCTGTTAAATTTTGTTGTCCATACTTATCAAATAGTATACAAATAAAATTCACATTGGACTGAATCATAAATCCTGGTTATTAAAGGACAAGAGAGGAAAATGTAAAAGGACCAAAAATAAAATACATCTTTTCTTTAAAAGAAGTACACTCAAGTGAGAAAAATAGTGAATGCTGGAGCCTTATTGGAAAAAGTGAAACAAAACAAGATTCTCTATATCCCACAGGTTAGTGAATGAATGGGCTAGAATTAAGTGTTATATTTTTTTATTAAGGATCCAAACTTTGGGAAAAACTTTGGAGAAAATAGCAAGCAGGGCTGGGGATGTAGCTCAATGGTTGAATGCTTGCCTGTTGTGCACAGGACCTGGGTTCAATCCCCAGTACCACAAAACCAACCAACCAAACCAAACCAAAACAAAACAGCAGCCATTTTCTGAGAAGATAATCTTACACATTTAATTGGCACATTACTCCTCGAATACCATGTTTTAGAATTATACTTAGCCATCAGACATGGAGATCAATCATGTTTTTACTTAGAGCAAACACATTACAGTTATATAAACATGCTGCAGTGTCTAAAGGCCTCTGGGTCAGGAAATCTAGATTTTTATATTGCCACCAAAGTAACCATTGAGACTGTTTGCTTTGCTAAATGGTTAATATCCCACATACATTTCCTAAGATGACTCTGGAATCCATCCCCCACCCCATTCCTACTCTTGGGTTCTTGCCATGTCTTCCTCTGTTCTAACCCTGGTCTCCCAACTGTCCTTCCTGCCCCACTTCTCTTGTCCCTTCCAATTTAGCTCTCACATGGCTGTCATGTACAAGGGACAGAATGTCAGCATTTGTCAAGTACAGCATTCTATTTATTAAATTATCTCCTTTCCCCGTTAGGATATAAGCAAGGACTTTGTTTTGCACACTGCTCTATCCTTAACACCTAGAGCAGTACTTGGCCCACAGTAAGTGCTCAATAGTGAATTCATGCCTTTGTGCAGAATGACCATTCCTTCTCTCATCATTTTCTGAAATTTTACTTAGTCTGCAAAGCAGAGCTAAACCTTCTTTAATAATTTCACTCTGAGCTTTATTATTTTCATCATACTACTCATCATATTTTGCTTTGCATTACATTATTTCTGTATAAATCTGTTATCCCACTAGATTGTAATTATCTGTTCTGTTCACCTGTTTCCTTTACAGTGTCCAACACCTTAAATAGAGGAGTAATCAGTTAGCATCAAGCTGGTGAATAGGCTTAGCTTCTTTAGCAGGTGGCTATGATTACCCGAAGTGGTCAGATCCAGTGATATAACTAATTTAAAATGGGGGTGATCACATGATTAGACTCTATATGGGATACAGAAGGAATATAAGGCATGTTGTTGGTCTATAAGGGGCTTACTGTTGAATCAGCAATATAAGATGATTCCATTGACCCTAGTATCAGAACCACCTGGGTACTTGTCAAAATTTTCTGTGCTCTACCTGAGACTTTCTCAGAAAGAGAATCAAAATTTCTGGGAAGGGTGGATGTCTGAGAATCTGTATTATTAGGACACTAGCCAGGTAACTCTTACTCATAGTAAACTGGATTAATGATAGCTTCATTCCTCCTTCCATTCCCATGGTGGTACATTTGATCCTTAATCAAACACTCAGGCAGCACCTAGTTCCTAGGAATAATATGAAGTTCTTCTAGATCATAATGTAGTGGTTTAGTATCACATTACTTCCATAAGTCTAGTATCTCATTTACTCATTTATCAAAATTTACTGAGAACTTGCATGTTGTGTGTGTGTCTACCCTTGAGTCCTGGGTCTTATTGGTAGATTTCTACCTTGGCCCTGATTCTCAAATCCTTATCTCGTTGTCTTCCTATTAGATAAGTTTCCTTTCCCAGTCTCATCTTACTCTTGCTTTTTCTCCCCTAAGAGACTGGAGCTGTGTTCTGAGCTCTAGACCGGTGGCTGGACCCCAGCGTGTGGTGGCAACGCTCCCAAAGGCTCAGTGCTTACTTGCTGGTCTCTGGCTTTCATCTAGCCCACTGAATGCCAGGTCTAGAGCCACCTCCTCTGTCTCAACTCATTTTAAGTAAATGCATACAGCCTTTATGTAGATACTATGGTTCAAAAGATATATAAATAGACAGCTTTCCCAGTTGTAAAGTGGCATACAGATGCTAATTGTTATCATGAAAAGTTAGGGCACCAGGTATAAATGTGGGACATTATTAGCGCAGAGGTTCCCGATGCCAGCTTTCTGTATTCAGCCCACCAAAAGCATGGAGGGCCACTAACAAACATCCTCTTTATAGCTGCAAAATTAAATAGAAGCAAGGTCTCATAAATGTATATTTATGCATATTCAGAAACATATGAATTGCAACTGACAGACTTACTTAATGCCTACTAGAGGTTATGTAAAAAGCCTCCTTTTTTTTTTTTAAAGTAATGGAAACAATAAAAGCAAGACTCTTTGAGGAGAAAGCACATAGTATAATTGACACCGTTGGTTGCCTACCCAACAACTGTTCTTTTTCCCCTGATTTCTTTCTTGCTGGAAAAGCTGATTCTCATTTCAGAGGCTGAAACGTCAGAAAGGATCTTTCCAGCTTCCTTGCATGTGACCCAGTACTTCTTGGCCAATGGACCCAAGAGGAAGTCTGTTGGTGAGGGAGTATGCTAAGTTTCCTCTATAATAAAAAGAGAAATATAAGAAAACAATGCCTTTTCTGCCTCTGGGCATGGTTATGTGATGATAACTTGATGTCTGGAGCAGCAGCAGTCACATTGATATAATAAGGGGACAAGTCTGAGGTTAATGGAAAGTAGACTGAAGGTCACTGAATACTGAGATAGAGTTTGGGGTACCAATGCCATTGTTGAGCTACTGAATGAAACTTCCTTGTAGCAAAGACATACTAATTCATTTTCTCTTCAGCTAAACTGACCCAAGGGATGTTTTTAAAAGTTTGCATGTAAAAAAGATACATTTACTGTATATTTTTAATGTTGTGCTCTATATATTAGGTGTACAATTATAATAATCACAAATTTATTTATTGATTCTAGTGAAGATTCTCATTTTTAGGTATGATCTGCAAATATCATTTCAAGGCCTTGGTTATGAAGTTCAGGCCATTATATAATGGTTTTGTCTTTGCAGTTGATAATAATGTTGAACTTATTTCATTTAAATTGGTACCATTTAACTAGAGTCTCAAATTCTTTTAGCGGGAGTTTTCTTTCTTTCTATTTTCTGTAAGACTTTTCTGTATGAGAGATATTGAGTGCACTGGCAACATTACTAATCATTTCAATCTCATTAAAATGAAGAATCTTTTTAAAGATTCTCTTTAAAAATGAAGTTTGTAATCATAACATGACTGAACAAATTAAGGAAGACAATAAAAAGATGTTAAAACCTACAACAGCAAAAGGCAATGATTTTAGCATTTTTAATATCCAGATAGTAGTTAGAACAGCTAATTTATTTGAAGGTTCTAGTATAAAATTAGAAATGAAGTGATTATGGTTTTTTTTTTTTTCAGGAATCTGATCAGTGTGAGTAACAGATAACAAAAGGTATATATCCTTCCCAAATATAGCCATTTTCCACATTTTACAAAAAGAAAACAATCCTACAGTGACTTCTAAGTACATTATATATTGTGGAGGTTAATTGAATTATAAATGAAACAATTATGCTTTACAATATAATCTAATTGCTTAAGGCTGGAAGTTACTAAAGTGCATGAACAATATTAAAAAGCAAAAAATAACTTTTTGCATTGCAAAAATAGTACATATCCATTTTAACACTTAGAAAATATAGATAAATAAAAATAAAAAAGAAAATATAAATGAACATAGCTTCATTACTCAGAGATAATCATATTTTGATGTATATTCTTTGATGTTTCTCTATATATCATGTATGCTACAATGTACAACGTCTACAAAGTGGGATTATAGTTAAATATTGCTTTATATCCTGATTTTTAATTTTGAGATAACTTCAGATATATGAAAATTTTGTAAGCATTGTGCAAGGAGCCCCTAAACCCATCATTTAACCTTCCCCCTGCCACTGCTCAGTTTGCCTCTCCGTAGCCCAATCTTGAAAGCCCTGCTGGGTTACCTTAACTTGATTTTTAACTAACTTTCCTTCCTTCCTTCCTTCTTTCTTTTTTTGTAGCAGTGTTAGGGATGAAACCCATCTGTGCATGCTAGGCATGTGTTCTCCTCTGAGCTACACCCCAGGCCCTTTCCTCAAATCTTTACAATAATGATATTATCTTTCCAAGTCACTAAATAACTATCTATAAGGTCATTTTAAAAGGCAGAATATTATTTCACTGAATGTATTCATGGACATTAGTTTGCTTCCAAGAAATGGATATTCTTTTATCTGAAATTTTACACAATATATTATTATTTATTATTCCCAAAAAGTAAAATTACCATTACCAAGTGAAACGTATGCATATGTTTTAAAGTTCTCAATTTATAGTGTCACATTTTAAAAGTTGAGCAAAACTACATGAATCTGTATTCTATTTATATGGAATTTTAATCACTCTTTAATGACCTGAACAAAACTAACTTTGCATAGTTACAAAAGTGGTGGTTACATTACAAAAGGAAAAATATGGAAGAAATGTTTGCCCAAGAAAGCAAATGTTTTGCAAACCTTTTACAAGCACATTTATTTATCTAGTGCTGATTTCTAAACATTGAGCACATTCAAGACAGTGTGCTGAGCACTGTAGGTTGTGTTAGATGCCAATTCCTTCTTCAAAGAGTAGTGAGAAAATCATCACATTAATGAATTAAATTTATTTATCAAAGGAAGGCCCTCTAGGACCTCTGTTTGGCAAGACTTCATTAAGGATTAGTTTTTGTTATTTAAAAAAAAATCAAAAAGCATTTAGAAAAAGTCTATAGTTGAGACTCACTAATCCAGAAGACCCTCTCCTTTGCAATCTCTTAGTATATTTTTATTAGAACACTACATGGTAGAGCACATTTTTACTATTAAAATATTTGTGCATATAGAATAATGTGAATCAAGATATTTAAAAATGATTTTCCAAATTCTAGGACAGTCTAGTCACTTTTCCCCTTAGGGAACATAGATTTAATCTAAATACATACTTTGGCCTAGATGCAGAGACTGGCCGGCCTACTTAAGATATATTAAGCTTAAATATGCAGGCAGCAGCCTAATTTAGGGCTTGTTTGTGAAGGGGGAGTGCTGAATGATGTATTAGTGGTTTTACTGGACTGGGTGCCCACTACCCTTGAGACACCATGCCAGGCTCTGCAGACACTGAAATATGTGAGCCTGGTTTGGCTAACAAGCAGTAAGAAACAAGAACACAAACAAGTTAATAAAGCAAAGATCTATGCTCACTAAATTAAGAAAAAGAGATATTAATTTTTTTTATCCCCAAGCAAGCTCTAAGTCATGACATCTTGGGAATCTAATTTGCTACTCTCCAATTTGATAAAGCAACAGGTCAGGGAGGGAAAGCAAGCTCTTCATTCTAGAACAGATCTTTAAAAGGCTGATATCATTGGCCAATGGGCTTGTTTTTTGGTGTGGGCCTGCCAGAACATAAGTACGAAGTCACTTTGTTTAACAACTTGCTAATGCTACTTCTTTTTCTGATCCCCTTTTAAACTTTCTAGGGTTTTTTAATGAAGACTGGCTCTGACGGGCTCTTGTAGGCACACTGATTCAGATTCATGAGCTGTGCTAACTCTTGGCCTAGGGATAAGAGGATCCAGTCCTTTGAAAAAAGTCTTCTCATTTCTCCAGTGAATAGCACAGTGTCCTGTTTCTGCTGGGCCTCATTTATCATTTCCAAGAAAAACCTCTCGTGGACAGATTGTCTTTGAGGGACCATATCATATTCTCTGTTTCTCACCCTCCCCCGAGGCTCTAATACTGACGGCACCTTCTAACGTCCCTTCTGGAAACTTTCAGCGCACTTACTACATTCCTCTGAATGTCTGAAGGAAGATTTCTAGATTTTAAGAACTTCCTGAGATGATGGCAAATTTCTTTTAAACTGAGTGCCTGAATCACTGGATTGAAGTTCAGCTCTCTGTCTGGCTCAACTGAGGCTGATTGCTGATGTCTGCGATAGGCTTAGGAGAACGTGGCAGCCCGTGAGCGACATTCCATGCATGGCTTAGTGACCCCTTAATGCTGCTTCCATTTCATTTTTGAGGGTGCAGGTAGGGCATCAATAATTCAATGTAACAGCCAAGTAGTTCCTTCATTCTGATTCCTGTGTTATCTGACTGTTGCAGTCTGGGGCTGGATTTGTCTAATTCCTGGAGAGCTCTGTTGCCCAAGTTCTGTCTTCCAAGTTCAACCTCAGTGACTTTCTAAGACTGTACTTGGTGTCCCTTTTCTGCATGTGAGCCCCATACAGAAGGACCTGGGGAGTCAGAGGGAGAGGATATGTACTTTCATACGGTCTGCATGAGACATTAGCTGAGGAGAAATGTCCTATCACTGTCAATGGAATGAATAGTCTATCAAAAAGGCTCTCAGATTCTCCAAGACTGAGATTAAGCTTACCTGCTGGACACGGTAAAATTTATCTCAGTGGCCTATGACCATCATCGATCAGCATCCCACCCCTATCTATATAAAACAATAAGCATGATCTTAAGGCACTCTTAGGGGCTGTCTAAGAGATGTATATTTGCTGACATACAACCTGACTGAAGCCAAACACCATTACCCCTGTGACTGATTGGAGGGAGGCCGTAACTGAACAGTTTTATTTCCCTCCAGCAGCTGGGCTCCCTGACCATGTGAGCTGAGCTGACACGGCATTTCAAGTCCTGTTACCAGCTCAATGGTTCTCTTGTTTAAAAAAAAAAGCACCTCTTTTGGTCTCTCCATCTTGATCATTGCTGATGGGCTATCAATAATTTCAAGTTGGTTGAGCAGTTGGCTGAAGGTTAAATAAATTCTGCTGGCTGTTTGCATGATTGGACCCGAGTGGAAGGATTCCAATTTGGAGCAGTTTTCTTGCAAGTGCTCCTTGAAAATGTTTTTAGAGTCAAAAAAGTTAAGAAATTCAGTTTGGGAGTTCGAGTGAACTTGAAATGGAAACACAGTCAGGTACCACAAGAACTTTCATGTGATTAAAAAAAGAAAGGTTTTCTGTATTTCAGATTTTCCTTAGAGGAATTTAACACCCAAAGAACCTATGGAATGATTATTAGCAGGGGAAATTCTTGATACACTAAAGTGCTATTTTGGACAATGGTATATGCTTTGAAAAATGAACCCAATTGTATTTTCAGGAACCTCAGGCAATAGTGGTAAAGGTAGGAAGGCCTGTCATAAATTAGTCATATCAAATTGGGGTTTCAGTTGTTAAGCAATAAACTTAAGTACTTTGTTCACATTCAGGAAATGCTTTTCTTCTCTTCCCATGTAGCAAAATATACATTGACTGTGGAATATGGACAAGTTATAGTTAAGAAGAAAGAAAAAAAACCACCCACAAAGATTAATCGTTTGCAACATTTTATTATAAACCTCCCTAGTTTCTTCCATGCATGTGTTTGCATAGTTTTTTCTTTTACTAAAATGTGATTTTTTGAATATAAATGTCAAAGCTGTTTTATATACAGTGCTATGATATCAATGCATAGCCCCAAATTCATGGGTTGGAAACTTAATCTCCTATCAAACAGCGTTGGAAGGTGGGGCCTTGTGGGAGGCATTTAGTGGGCAGCACTCTGCTCTCTTGAATGGATTAATGCCACTATAAAAAGGGCTTGAGTTTGTTCCTTTTTTGCCCTCTTCCTTGTGCCATGTGAGGGCACAGCATTCCTCTCTCTTAAAGGATGCAATATTCAAGGCATCATTGTGGAAGCATTGAGCAGCCCTTCCTGGACATCAAACATATCAGTGCCCTGATCTTGAACTTCCTGGCCTCCCAAACTGTGAGGAATAAATTTCTGTTTTTTATAAATTTTCCAGTCTCAGATATTCTGTTATAGTAACACAAAACAGACTAAGACACATTAAAAAAAAAAACTAACAAGAGGCACATAGATGCTGTACTTAAGGATATAGCTCTAGCTTCTGGAAAGTATTTGTAATAATTGGTCTGAGTTCATTCTGTTAGAACCTCACAATAGGCGAGCCAAGGAAACTCCCAACTTCCGGGATTATTTCCATGATACTACATTTCTTGATCTGCAATCTTGTAATTTCTGGCAATAAAAGTGCATCTTTGTGGGCTGGGGGTGTAGCTCAGTGGTAGAGTGCATACTAACATGTGCCGGGCTCTGGGTTTGATCCCTGGCACCAAAAGAAAGAAAGAAAAAGACACATTTTTGTTATCGGGGTCCTATTTAGTTGATTTTATACCAGTTCATCTAAATTTCCAAAAAGCCTTTAAATTTAAAGTTATTTTGGCATTGCTTTACAATAATATAACACTTCACTTACTTTAGAGTCAGAGAGCTTTTCTGTATGACTTACATGATTGTCACACATTTGGAGGTCTCCAGGGCTGATGGCATCCCGCTTAACATGAAGTAGCCTTTGAACTGCACTTTGTATATTGTTCACATATGAAGCATTTCTACATAAATGTGTGCTAAAATCTTTCCAATTTCCTGAAAATTATGGTATGGTAGATTGCAGCAGCTGTGATAAAACTCAGTGTTTATATACTTTCCCCAGCTGTATAGACATCTGTTCTTCCCTTCCATTCTCAGTCATTGCCTTTGTGAAAGAATGATGGCTACATTGTCCAGAGAATTTGAAGATTATGCAAGATATTATCTTGGTTTCTATGACTTTTCTCTGACTTGCAATTAACTTATCATGTTTTGCTGAGTGACAGAGGAAGATAATAATAAAGTGGAAATGAATTTTAATGACTTAGATTGTTGCTATTCAAAGTAAAAATGCTCTGTAGGCCAATGCATTTGACATTGCTTGTATGAGATACAAAAATCTCAGGAACTGTCCAAACCTCCTGAATCAGAATCTGCATTTTAACCAGAGCCCCTGGTTATCTACATGCATGTTTGAGATGCACCTATTTAACAGAATGAATTTCATAGTTATAGTCAAAATGTTGAGGCTCAGACTTTTTTTCTTTTTGTAAAAGGGATTGAACCCAAGGTCTCTCAACCACTGAGTCATATCCCCAGCCTTTTTTATTTCTTATTTTGAGACAAGGCCTCACTAAGTTGCTGACACTGGCTTTGAACTCGTGATCCTCCTGCCTCAGCCTCCTGAGCTACTGGGATTACAGGAATGTGCTGTTGTGCCTGTAGAGGCTCAGACATTTTAATTGAGTACTTAAGTGATGTAATCTGACACTAGGGCATTAAAGTTATTTTGATTTATTTTAAAACAATCATCTCAGAACATAGTATTAATTTTTAAACTGTAATATGTAGTGCTTTCTATCTCCTTAGTTTGATCCCTGATGATCTCTCATAGGTCAATTTAGGTGGAACCTTGACTGGATATAGACACATGGACCAGATGACACATTGAAGTCTCTTCAATTTAATAACCGAAGAACAATAACAAAGCTTTCTTGGTTTTCTCTGTGTCGGGCCCTGTTCTGTTTCCTGAGCTAACTGAATTCTCATAATGATCCTTCAGGATAGGTGGTATTATTGTACCCTACTTACAGGTGAGAAGACAGAGACTTGGAAGCACTGAGTAATTTACCCAGATTTATATAAGAAATAAGTATCAGAGATGGGATTTGAACTCAGGCTAACTAGCTCTAATGAGTGTTTTTTAAGCACTATGTGCACTACTATAGAAAAACAACATAATCACATTTTATGTAAATTTGAAATATACTAATTTGAAATCACATAATACAAAAATATAAGTTGAATATGTCCTTATAAAATTTTAAGTAATGAAAATATTTTTGAATGGAAAGGTATCAAAAATCTCAATTTTAGGCTGGGGTTGTGGCTCAGTGGTAGAGTGTTTGCCTGGCACTTGTGGAGCACTGGATTTGATCCTCAGCACCACATAAAAATAAGTAAATAAGATAAAGGTATTGTGTCCATCTTCAACTAAAAAAAAGAAGAATCTCAATTTTAAAGTCGCTTGGCTGAGTGAGCTGCAAACTGTTAGGCAATTGCCACATGGTGGCGCCACTTCAACTAGGAAACAACCAACTGTCCTTGGTGGGCTGTATGGGAAAATCACCTCTAGTTAGTTTAGACCTGTGGGAATAATCTTTAAATACAATGTAACCCCCATGAATTTGATTTACTTGCTGTAACCTGGATCAGACAGTCTGTGTTTGATTCAGATGAAAAACTTCTGCTCCTTAAATTTTCCTGTCACTTTTTGTTGCCACATTAATTTGAAAGTTTACTTTCAAAAAGGCAGTGAATTTGGGAAGAAAGGGCTGGAAAATGTGGCAATGAAGCAGCAACTCAGCACTTTTCCTTCTATTACCATCTCAAACAAACCCTTCTTGTGAATACACAGATGATAAACCTAGCACATCTGGGGCCTTCTTTTGGGGGAAAGATACGTATTTCAAATTGGACAGTAGACTATCCAACTGCTTTTTCTTGTTGTATGACTCACAATGGTTATTTTAATAATATCCTATCTCACTATAAATCCACTTTCCATATGGATTTTACTAAAAGTTAAAGGAAATTGAAATTAATTTTGCTTCCACTTGTGTGTGAATATATCCTTATACATAAAATTTTAAGTAATGCAAATATTTCCAAATTAAAAAAGGGAGACTCAGACATTTATTCTTGAGTACGTAAGTGATGTAACCTGACACAAAAACATTAAAGTTATTTTGATTTGTTTTAAAACAATCAGATTATAGTACTAAATTTTAAACTGTTAAATGTAGCCATTCTCTATCTCCTTAGCTCAGGGAAGAATATTAGAAAAGAACATGGAGTGTTATTCCTAATATAGGGAAACTGTAGAACCTTGGTGAATGCTTTTCTGCGTGGCAAGTTTTGCCTATGAAGCCAGCAGTCCTATTTGATACACCATGAGATTTACTAAAAAGATTCATTCAAAGTGGAATTTGCTCAAGAAATGAAAACCAGACAGTCCTTCTATTGCTAAGGGATCAAAGAACATTTGGAGTCATAATTTACTGAACTAATAATTTTACTATAAGTTCAAGGCAAAAGTGAATTCCTCATAAGAAAACAAGTTATCTCATATCATTTTAAAACTGTCAGTTTATTCACAGGCAAGTCATTAATATATGTGCCAATATACTAGAAATATAGGCCCAATAAAACTGGAGGTTATAGTAAGTCATTAATTAAGACTGGTGGCTTTGGCAAACTGTCTGAATCAATTTTACAGACTCATGTCAAAAGTGTTCTATAATAGTTGGAAGGGTTTCCTTAGCTTACAGATGTAAAAACATGTAGATTTAAATTTCATCAATAAAGTCCTAGGCCTTGCCTTGTTGGCACTATTCCCCAAACTGTAAATGGAAGGTAAATGCCTACTGGAGGTGATGAATGAAAAGTAGACAATCCTGGTTCTTCTCCTGACCTCTAGCAGGTGCTTCAAGGTAGATGGACAAGGGATGATGCTAAAAAGGCAGCCTGGTTACTGAGAGATGAAGGAGCAGGGCAAGGTTAGGTGAGTGCCAGGTTAGGTGAGTGTTCTGAGGACTTACCATGAGCTGTGTACCCCAGTGCAGAAGAGAGTGCCCTCTGCTAAGGCAGGATGATTTTGAGCATAAACACTGGATCCAGACTGCTTGGGATTTTATTCCGCCCCACAGTTTATTAGCATTATGACCTCAGACTGGTCACTTAACCTCTCTGAGTCCAAGCTCCCACATCTGTAAAATGGGGGGGGGGATATTAGCATTTGTTTCAAAGAATTGTGAGTATTAAATGAGCTGATGTGTGTGAAGCCCTTAGAATAGTATTTGGCACATTTAGTATTTGGCTTATTTATTAAAAATAGGGCTCCTGCAGTCTTCTCCTTTTCTCTCAAAACCCACAATGAAGCTGTCCTCCTGGCTCTACATGTGTGCAATTATTTTTTTCAAACTACAAGCAAGCTTTCTGTTCAGCCTCCCTGCCTGCAGGGTCATGTTCAAACTCTGATCAACTCCTTCCCTCTGGTTTCTGGTTCCTGAGCCTTAACTCCATTGCCTCTACATTCCAGACACAAAACCCTTTGCAGTTCTCCAAATCTGGTAGGTTCCATGTCTCCAAACTTTGCTTATGCTCATCCTGCTCCATGAAATATCCTTTCCTCTTTGCATAGGTGGTGAACTCCATCAAGGTCTACCTCAAGCGCTTTATCCTTCTCTTTGCCTGTTCTGCTACTTAGTATCATTTCCTCAACAACGAATTAATAGCATCACATCCATCTTCTCTTTGAAACTGTTGTATGCCATCACTTGATACGTGCCTCTAGATTATAAACATCTAAAGATAATCTGTTTCCACAAACATCTGTTAAATAAGCATTGGTTGGATGAAGCCTGTTGATAATGCCATAGTATTATGGCCTTTCAATGCAGCCCCACCTTCCATCTTTCCCTATTTCTACCCTGGATTTTGACCTCCTGAAGAATCTGAGAGTTTTGTTTGTTTGTTTTTGGTACTGGGGGTGAAACTCAGGGCACTCAACAATTGAACTACATTACAACCCTATTTATTTTTTATTTTGAGCCTCAAACTTGCGATCATCCTCCTTCAGCCTCCTGAGTTGCTAGGATTACAGGTGTGCACCATCATGCCCAGGCGAGAGTCCTAGGTTTTCTAATTAAGTCTATGTCTGGAATTTGCCAAGCACCAGAAACAGCCCAAACAGCTTCTTAACAGTTAGAAGTAGGTGGACTCGCACTTGGGCTGGTTTCCAGCCCTATCCCTGCTGGAGCCTGTGCAGAGTACATACCACTGTCCATGGTCCTGCAAGCACTTATTATCTGCCTATTATAGACCTTATTTCCCTGGAAACAGAGAGGATAAGCACAAAGCACTGTATTTTGGATTCTAATATATTTAATTTAAATATATTTAAATACAGAACATGAGAGCTGCCCCGACATCTACATTAACCATTATCTGTAGTCTGTAGTTTCTTTGTCTTAGGGAAAGATCTTAGGTAAGTGCTGTAGATATTCTTCCTTCTCCATGCTGTGTTGGGGCTAACAATCCAACCAACACTCCAGTCACTGAGAGACTCTCTCTCAGGTTGGTAATCCATAGCTATTGTTTACATTATTTGGAATATGTGCTTGGGTATTGACATCAACATTTGTTTATACTTTAAAGGATTTTTCAGGGGGAAATTGCCAGTCACGATCATTTTACTGTGAATAGAATTCAGGTTCTTCAAGGAAATTTCTTTTCAGTTCCCAATTTTTACTTCTCTGACTTTTGTGAAATGCAATATTGGCATAGGTGAAATCCTAAGGATGTAAAGTGCCACTTGGGATGGTTAGAGGTGTTTTCTTTTGAATTTCTGTAACCTTTTGAATCTAATTAAGTATCTCCAATCAGGAGAGACCCGAGTAGCAAATTAAAAAATTCTTAGAATACATCTTTCATAAACATGAAAACAGAAACTAAGGAAGTACCCCAGACAGTCCCTGTGCTGTGTTTTCTCAAGTAAGAATTATTTCTGTGTAAGGTAAACAAATGAGGGGTCAATATATCTCAGTAATTTGTAAAAAAACCTCTCCTACTTTGTATGATTGGGAATGAGGCACAGGACAACAAACATGATTATGAACCTAATGTGCCTCAATGATTGCTAAATGAAAATATGTTAATGCCCTTTGCATCATTTTATTAGAGTAGGGGAATCACTCCATGCAGCCTATGCCAAGAGAAGGGTTAACATGCCTCACTACACAAAGAAGTCTTGGGGGCCAGTGTTTAAGCCTTCAGTTCTGATTGACTTTGCCATAGGATACCTTCAACGTGAACTTCATTAGCTATATCTGTTCTAAGATAAAGGTAAAATGTGTGCTTCTGAAGCATCCTAGAGTCACTGCCATCTTTGGATCAGTGAGATGGAAACTGAAGTACTTTAACTAGGTCATTTCTTCCCCTCTTCATTTTAGTTCATACTCCACCCCATGAATAGTATTATATATACTATATGCTATATTTAGCTATAAAATAGTATGTTGTGAATAAATTTTGGTGTTAGGATTTAGTCTGCTTTGAAATCTTATTTTATTTAACTCATTTTTCTTTTTTTCTTTCAAGATATGCTATAAAAAGAAAGAAGGCAGGAAATGACAACTTATGGTGTGTGCTGTTGTGTGAGATGGATGTCTTCCACAAGTCTTCAGGGGAGGTGTTACTCTTCCCACATACAAGGAAGCCGAGCCTCCCAGTGGTTATGCTTCGCTGTGTGGTGGAACGAGGTTTGGGACCTTTGTTCCCCATCTCCAGGCTCCTTCTGCTGCACAGGGGCTGGTAGACTGTGGCCTGCAGGCTGTCTCCTGTTTTTTAAAGTTTTACTGGGATTTAGTCACATGTATTCATTTATTTATTATGTGTGGGTGCTTTTGTGCTATAATGGCAAAGTTGAATGGTTGCAAAAGAGATATAGGGCTCACAAGCCTAAAACATTTACTATCTAGCCTTTTACAGAGGAAATTTGCTGATTTTTGGTAGTCCACTATTCCTAAGGAGATGTTGTATACTTTTTAAATACTATATAGGAATAAGAATCTAGAAAGTTTTTCTTTTTTCCAAAATTGCTTTCTTCCCATCTGATTTCAATATTGGTGTAAACTCTTCTAAAAACTTCAGAGCATTAAAAGGTAACAAAGAAGAAAATGATAAGTCATTTATAATCCTGCTAGCCAGAGATCACTATGGCTATTGTTCAAAAGTTTTTTCTTTGTGCACAAGTACATGTGACTTTTTTCAAAAATAAAATAATACTTTATGTGTTATTATTATTTGATTTTTTACTTAATATGTTTTGGACACTTTCTATGCCAACAAATACATATTCCTGTCATCATTTTAATGGCTGCATACTATTTGGTTTTTATGATTTCACCATACTTTATTTAGCTGATGAGCTTTTATTATTGGAAAGGAAGAGAAACTCAGCAAATTGCTTACTGCTAGACAAAAGGAATACCATCCAAATTTCCAAAGATTTCTTAATTATGGTAAAATTATAGGTTTATTTGCAGCTTAATCTAGAGTTTGGCTCATTTGTGTGCCAACAAATCTTGAGCAATGTGTGATGCCCTTTACTCTGGGAACAGTGAGGGCTATTTGAATCCTTTCCAGTGATCCATGTTAAAGCAAGCATTTCATATTTGAGGTCAGCACTTTTGATACATTGCTGGTTCCATGCCTGGATGTTTCCCTCCCTTGGTGCATTAAAGCGAAGTAAACATGCTGCTTGATAACATGCATAATTAGATTGTTATACCAAATAATAGCTTCATGTGTACTAGCATTTTGGCCTGGAATAAAATAATGCAAATTGTGGAATAAAGAATGCTAAAGACCCTCAAATACATACTCATTTTATGAATAAGGAAATGGGGCTCAGGGAGCTAACTTCTAGTACCATGCTCTTTCACTATCATTTTTGTGAAGTTTTAAGAAGTAGTCTGTTCTTTTCAAATAAGCTTTAACTGAGGGCATCAATATATAAAGGAATGCAGATAAAAGGAGAGCTGCTTTGGCTGAAGCAGGGTAGAGGGCTACAGGGATCTGCTCAGTCTTCTGTCTGTCTGCAGAGGTGGCCCCCTGGGTTCAAGACCATTTACACTATCTTTGGCCTTGGTTGGATCTTGAACCCTGAATTAGATTCATTTCTGGTGTTTCTTTTCTGCTCCCCACACCCCACCACCCCTTGGTATTTTAAGAAAAGTTATTTATCTGGAAGGCTTTTGACTGGGAGTTATTTTTTTCCATTTCCACCAACCATCTCTAGCCAGGAAGTAAGGAATGACATTAGGGTTGGATGCATACAAACTCTGTTGCATGTAGACCTGGTTTTAAAGGACAGAAAAAAGACATTTTCCAGTGATATTGTTCCAGCTTCAGAGCAGCATTATAGTGATGAATATTATACTATTAATGGTCAAATATATTCAGCAAAATGTTCATTTTTGCTATTCAATGGCACCTTGCCATAGAAGTGATCAGAGTGAGCAGATCACAAAAAATTTACTGTAATTTTAGAGACATTTTTATTTCAACACTTTATGAAAGGTGAACCACTCTATTATCTAATTCAGTGGTATAAATAAGAATTATTAAAACCCATCTAGATTATTACTTTATTGACGTTTCTCAACTGCCCATTCTGTAATATACAATGTTTATCTTGGACTGAAAATACTTTGCAGTACAAAAAGAAAATTGAAAACCAGATCTTCTCTAAGGGAAAAGCAAGATCATTATGTAAACAGCGGCCAGGTCTCATCCAGAATATGTCACATAAATATCACCCCATCAAACAAGAAATGTAAATTATTGTACATACGCTGTAATTGAAAATTGTATTATACATTAGTGAAGTCACCCATTTATCTAATCACAATCAGTTCCCATAAAATCTCATTTAGTTGAATGCAATGCAGAGGAGGTGGCTATGAGAATTTCAATCATGGAAATTTAAGTTTAGGTTGCGATCTCAGCAAGGTCTCCAGTACCATTCTCCCCACCCCACCCCCAGTGCTGAGGACTGAACCCAGGGCCTTCCACATGCTAGGCAAACACTCTACCACTGAGCCATATCCCCAGCTACAAGTTGGGTTTTATTGATCCTCAGGCATACTTTTCAAATCTTTGGCGTTATCAATATGTGAGTTGACCAGCCTAGCCTTTCATTTGGGGAGAAGAGATGAGGTAAGCTCACATTCATGGCCTTGTCTAAATCCTGATTCAAAGACAATGCCCAATGCATGGTGCCATCTAAGTGATTTCTGGATTTTCTTACCCCTCTGTGATCAGATTGTGGTCATTTGCATTCATTTATTTGTTCATATATTCTTTTATTCAACAAGTCTTTTCTTACTACTTCACATGTTTTGTGCTATGGAGCTGAGGATAATCTAAGTAGAAAAATCACACCAATACATGCACAATTCCAAACTGTGATGGATGCAAAAAGAAAGATAGATGGTGTTATGGAGCATAGAACAGATCTAGTTTGGCAGGGGTCATTAAACAAGAGGGGGTATGGGTGGGAAAGAAACAAATACCAAGCAAAGGTGATTTCCATGTAAAGGTTTGAAGAGGAAGAGAGTTGAGCAAAATACCAAGCCCTGAATAAGGGAGGGGGTGCTAGATGAGGCTAGGATGCTGGTGAGGTGTGGAAGAGCAATAATCTACAAAACGTATAGATCATGCTAAAGATTTTGGGTTGTAGTGCAAATGCAATTGGAAAATATTGAAAAAAATTGGGGAGGGGGTTAGGGAGGTGACAGCAGAGAAGTATACAACCTGATTCATATATGACCAGATCCCGTGTGCTGGTCATGAAGAGCAGAAGGAAGCAGGGCAGGGTTGTCATAGGGAGGCCAGTTGGAGGCTGTTGCAATGCAGGGGAAATCTGATTAGAGGTCAGGCAAGGAGAGAGAGTGATAGAAATTAAGAGGAGTGAATGGGTTTTAAGAGATATTTGTGAGTTGTAAGCCTCCTGGGTTTGTGGCTTGAATATCTGGATATATGGCATTGCAAATTTCTGACATGAGGAACATGAAGGAGGGAAGCAGCCTTATTGTGCTACCTCATGTTTTTCTTTGCCACATTTATTGCCATAAACAAATTATAAGTTGTGGGCCATTGATCTTCCCCATAATGATGACAGATGAAGGGGTCAAAGCTACTTCCCAGCCATCTCAGAAAGAACACTGTGAATTCCCTTTCTGAATTTATCAATATAAAATGTGCTAATGGATATTAATATTTGTGCATGGCAAATATGAATTCGGTTGTGTTCAATCTCTCACGAACTGCCAGGACAGCTTTACTATCATCCTCTTAGATTTTCAATGGACACAATATAAAGTGTGTGCTTTTTTAAAGTTTGCCCTATGCATTGTCTTGATTATGTGTACTGATGAAAGAGAGCGTATTTTTGAACCATCATGAACAATAATCATCATAATATATTTTAATTTATGGACATCCATGCCTGAAGGACTCCAGGCATTTTAATAGAAAACAACTAAGAGAATAACTTGCAATCAAACAAGGCAATATGCCCAAATAAATAAATCTGAGTTGGTCCATAAATAAACTTCTATACTCAGGACTCAACATTAAAGAAATGCTACATGAGAAAATGGGAAAGATTTTTTTTTTAAAGTCACAATAATTCTTTTTACCTTGAAGTGTGCTGTTAGTCATACAAGCTGAGTACTGGGGTAGCACCTGGGCCCCTGACTATTTCACACATATTATTTTTCCAGAAAGCTGACACCTATCATATCAAAGGCTACTGATCATTTGCAAACCTCATCAAGAGAAGCATCAGCATGCCAATTCCCAGCCTGCCTTGCAGCAAAGATCCAGGCCTGAGAATTAGACTCTAACCATCCGATGTGGCAGAAGGAAACTTCAATACATCTGACCCCTTGAGAAAAGGCTTTATGTGGGTTTTAATTTTTCTGGTGTAGAGGGTGACACAGATGCCTGAATTTTGCAATAACAGAGGCAACAGGGGATTTACCCCACTGATTTCAAAGGCAGATTCCTGTTACGGAAGTGGAACTGGAGACAGAGGTAAGGCAACGTCCTCTGGTGGTCAGAGCAGCAGCAATGGTTGGTTCTCCCCTGGCCATCTGTGTGGCATGATTAAGGCCTTGCTTTTGGAAGCTTAGCTTCAGTACTGGTCCTCCAACCCTCTGACCAATTCTGTAAATTACCTGGCCCTTCCCTGGTCCTCTCTGATGAACTCTTGGATTAACTCCATATAGCTTCAACAAGTAGTAACCTTTCATTATATTTACTTTATCCTTCTCTCCATGAATATGCATCTTCATTTTGCTATACCACTTAAAAGTTGTTCATCTGAAAGTCGTTGACATCCTGACACATTACTTCAATAATTCAGAGTGCATCTCCCAAACATAATATATATATATATATATATATCATCCCAAAGATATATATATATGAATACATATATATATAAAAGTATAATCTCCTACAAAACTATACACTGTGCTCAAACCTAAGACAATTATCAATATCATAGTACCATGAGGAGCACAGTCCATAGTTAAATTCTTCTAGTCAGAGATTATCTTATAACTATTTTTTTCTGATACAAGATCCAGTCTAGTTTTGCTACTGTAGTTTAGTCTCTTTCAGTCTATAGCATTTCTAGCTTTAAGGATTTATTCAAGACATTGTCTTTTTGGAAGTTAGAACATTGTCTCATAGGCTATTCTACTCTCCAGATTAGTCTAATAGTTCTTTTTGGTATTTTAAAATTTATTCTTCTTTCTCCTTGTATTCTCTGTAAATCTGAAAATAGGCATAGGAGTGTGATTAGGTTCAATTTAACACTTTTTTTTTGGCAAGCATACTTCATAGGTTGGATTGTGTGCATCAGACACAGACCAGTGTTTCTATATTAGTGATACTGAGTGTGGTCACTTGGTTAGTATGATCACTAACTAATAGATCTCTCTATTGTACATGTCCATGTTTTCTTTTTGTATTTTGCAATTAGCAATCTGTGCTTTGCCACCTATGAATATATCCTGTGCCTCCAAAACTTTTTATCTTAAGATTTTAATATTTACTGATGATGCTTGCATGGAAATATTTTCTAGCACTCTTTTTCTCCTTGATAAGTCAAAATTAGTGTTTGTTGCTTGTGATTCACAACTCTGATGTAGTAAATAATCTTCTATTAGAGAGAAGCAGCAAGGACCTAGAGAACTGGAGAGCTACTTTGGACTCATCAACTGGCTCTGTTACCTTGGGATGTGCTTGACCCTAGGTGTAGTGCTAATTAGTGCTAATAGATCCCATCACAAGGCACTATCCTGAATTTATCACACCTTTTACTTCTCCCCACCTATTCTATGACATTTCCCACTTATATCCTTCTTTTATCTTCTCCATTTTCATATTCATGGAGTAGTGGGGCAATGGTTGAAGGGGAAAGGGAATACAGTAAGATAAGGATTAAGGAGTTTCATTGCATCCCCCTCACAGCTGACCCAGACTAGTCATAGAAATCCAACTGATCCATTTCTTTTTTTTTGTACCAGGGATTGAACTCAAGGGTACTCGACCACTGAGCCACATCCCCAGCCCTATTTTGTGTGTGTGTGTTTTTTTTAATGTACAGACAGGGGCTCATTGAGTTGCTTAGTGCCTTGCCATTGCTGAGGCTGGTTTTAAACTCACAATTCTCCTGTCTCAGTCTCCCAAAGTGCTGGGATTATAGGTATGTGCCACTGTGCCAGCTCTGATCCAGTTCTTGAGTGCCAGCTGCTTCACAGAATTCAAAGAACAACACAACATGAACCGTCTCTTTGGGGGAACTCATAATGTTGGTGAATTATAATGTATGTAGTTTTGCCTGCCTTCATATGGATTTTTTGCTTCTAATCAATCCTGTTGTCTTTTCTCCAATGTGAGCACCTTGAAGGAAATGAAGCATTATACATTTAAAGTCTGTTGAATGAACAGTAAATAAATGTTAACTCACATATAATTATCTATAAATTTCTACTTTCTTGACCCCTTTTACACACACACACACACACACACACACACACACTATCTTCTATCTCTCATCTATTTATCTTATAAGGCAATACTTTTATGAGGTGGAAAGGCATGTGTTATAATTCCTGTGAAGCAGATGAAGAAATTGAGACACCAAATGGTCAACTCAGTTGACCAAGTTTCTAGTTTGTCAATTGCAGAAGTAGATGCAAGTCTCCCATACTTGTTCTTGTTACCATGAGTAAGTCCTATGAAAAATGATCATCCAGAACTGGCTTAAAGAAACATACACAATGTCCAGCCCACATAGACCTTGGAATCTCCACTCAGACACTGACTGTGAAATGCTACCTGCTTATCTCTGAGCCATCACCCTAGAGCTAGACCAGTGAATAGTCGTGTAGCCAGGCCTCAACTGACAGGGTGGAGGTGACCCCACTGGTACTGTGCTGCTTAATAATTCCCGTAGATGCCCTCAGTTTTTAGTGTAATTGATGTGTCATAGGCTTCATTTTGTGATTTATTGTGGCCCCATCGATTAACAAGGTTTGACAGAGCCCAGTGTTTTCCTGCTGTTCTCTCTGGCAGGAATGTTTGTTCAGCAAACAAGAAAGAAGGGGGTAGGGATGAAAGCGCAGAGATTGTCTTCCCTTAGGTCTCTTGCCCTTTTGGGTGTCCCTGAATCAGCTAGGGCTGCATTTACCTGAAAGAGACTCAGTGTAGTCTCCATTACAACTGGTCCCTTTAGTTTTGCTGGGGAGTTGTGGTAGCCCCTTTTGGTTCTATATGTAAAAGCTTACAGAAATTTGTGGAAAGTTGCTCATATGGAAGACCGGCTGCTTTCCTAGAAAACACCAAACACATGAAATATAATGTAGCCTGTAGAAAAACCTCCGATGGTGATCAAAGTCAGAATGGTTATCTCTGGAGGTGTGCATTGATTGGGAAGGGGTAGGGAAAGAACTTTGGTGATGGGAATGTCTTACATATTTATTTTATTTTATTTTTGATTGGCACATAACTGTATATCTTTAGGGGGTACAATGTGATGATACATGTATATATTGTATAATGGTCAAATCAGGGTAGTTAACATATCCATCACCTCAAAAATTCATCATTTCCTTGTGATGAGATCATTCAAAATCCTTTCTTATACCTACTTTGAAATATACATTACATTATCATTAATGGTAATCACCCAACTGTGCACTAGAACACGAGGAGTTATTCCTCTTATTTAACTGTAACATTGAACCTGTTGCCCACACTGTCCCTTGTCTCCTCCTGGCCTCTGATGACCACTGTTTTTCAGATCCACAGAAGAGTGAATATGAGTGTTGATATTTGTCTTTCTGTGCCTGGCTTATTTCACTTAACATAATGTTTTCCAGTTCTAACCACATTGCCACAAATGATGAGATTTCATCTTTCTATATGGCTGAACAGTGTTCTATTGTGTACCTATTCCTCTTTTTCTTTATCTTTTTATCCACTGATGGACACTTAGGTTGATTCCATTTCTTAGTTACTGTGAATCTTGTTGCAATAAACATGGCAGTGCAGATGTCTCTTCCACAGACTGATTTTAGGAATTACTGTCTCTCTTGATCTGTGTGTATGTGTGTATGTATGAAAATTCAAGGTGTACACTCTCAACTTTGGCACTTCATTCTGTATGTTATGATCTTATTAAATTTCTTCTTCTTAGAATATGTCCTGCTGTGATGGCAAGGAGTGCTAAGTTCAGGGCCACTTTCCTCTGGTTGTTCACATTTCACTCTCTTCACTTCTTTGGAGAAAACTTCACTGACTGTGGCTAGAGGAGCCCACCCTCCCCTCGGTGCTCTTTCCAATTACCTGATTTATTTTCTTCACTGCACTTATCATTCTCTGAAAATAGCTTGTTTATTAATGCACTTACTAGCATTAATCTCTGGCTGCTAGGATGTGAGTTCTGTGACGGCAGTGCTTTTGATTGTCTTGTTTCCTGAGTGATTCCCAGAAGGAAACATGTGGGTTGTCTGACTGATGGAGTGAAGATACTTAAGTCTTGGCATTAGGACTGTGTTACAGGATGAATGGTACCAAAATAAGGTTAGGAGACTATATGATGTTCTTTGCAAGGACTTGGGACTGTGGCCAGAGCCAAAAGTTAAAGTCGCATGGGCCAAGGTCCAACGCATAAGCAAGCCAACAAAGCAGTGGTCAAACTCCAGCAGGAGTGGCCTTCAGGCTGGAGGGGAGGGCAACTGAGATGTGGTGGGCCAGTGCTACACATTGCAGCCTGTGATGGCCCATGGGTGGGTCAGTTCAGAGGTTTGAACCTCTTCCTGAGGTTAGAATAGACTGGTAGTTGTCAGCCAGGGGCAGTTTTCCTTTCCAGGAGATATCTGGTGACATTTTTAGTTGTCACAGTTGTGGGGAAAGAGTTATTGACATTAGTGAATAGAGACCAGAGATGATGTTGAATATCTCGCAGCAAGAGTTATCCAGTCAAAAATACCAGTCGTGCCCAGGGTGAGAAACCTGGGACTAGAGGTCAGGACAAACCCCATCTGAAGTGGGAAGAGACTGGGATCCGTGCTTTGAAAATGTATAAACACTCTACCTTACACTGGTAAAAGCAAAGGACAATTTTCTGAGGAAAAGATTTCCTATCCATATGTCAGCTTTTATGAACATCCCTTTCTTCACAGCAAAGGTTGGTCAATATCTAAACATATTTTACAGTGGTCTTCTGGAATTTAAAACCTAAAACTGATGTGAGTTTTTCTCCCTGGATGCGCTCCTACTCCTGGCAGCCGTGTCTGACAACCAGTCTGTCTTGGGCTCCAGGCCAATTTCTTTAATGAATCTCTCTAATTTAATTCATATTTCCCACCTCTCTATTAAGTATCACCCAGGCTCATCGAGCCTAATATTTGAACCAAACACATTTAATGACTGTCCCTTCATTAAACATTACAAGCTCTTTAAGGCCTTGGCAGACAAGTGCCCCCTTTGATAACCTAGAGCCCCAGCAAAGTCAACAGCCACTGCCAAGTTAATCCCTCTGCTTCCTTCCTTCCAGCTGGGGCGGGAGCCTCGTGGGTGAGACAGGCTTTATCGCTGGGGAAGCATAAGTTTTCCAGGCCAATGGATTCGTTGCTATGGCCATATCTCATGCCTTGACACTAGATGTCAGCGAAGGGTAATTGTTGTCTCAATTTAGAGGCCGGCTCAGGTAGCTGCTGGCACCCTTGGTTCATGTTTTATAGCAAAGGTGAAGTATGGCTCTGTTCCCATTGCACACATATATTATAATAAAAGGGGATATCGGTGCCTAGTGTTTTTAAAGGCTGGTCATAAAAGATGAATAACGAGGCAGTTTAAAGCTAAAAGACAGCTGCCAAGCTCAATGGCCATGATGGATGCCAAACACCCAGTGTGGAGAAAACCCGCTCCTCCGAGACCACCATCCAAAAAATTAATTACTACAATTCAGCATCTTTAAATGTGCCACTTAATATACTGCTACCATAATTAAATTTCCAGCCCTGTGACCTTGAGACCATTTCCTGAGATAATAAATGAGATCAAGGTTTAATCGATGCAGATGCAAGTAGAAACTGTCCAAGGATGCAAAGCGCCATTGCGCTAGGAGTCAAGGTTGGGGGGTGGGGTGGGGTGGGGTGGCCAGGGTGGAACAGAGCTCTGCCACTGTGTTGAGCTCGTCCTGCTTATACAGAGGTGTCTCCTAAAGTTCCTGAATTGGCCAAACAGGACACCACAGCCAGGTGGAAGCAGCCCTGAACCGAGAGCCAGAAGCATACGTTCTTGTCAGAGCCGGTTTGCAAAAATTCTGTCTGACCTCAGATGAGTCACTTCTCCCTGGATATTAAGATGGCCATAGAACACTCTCCACAGTTCTTTCAAGCCCTAAAGTTCTGATTCTTTTTTCAAGCTCTATGAGAGTTACACATTACCTGCCCCCTTTCCTCCTCCTTTCTTCCTGGAAATAGACACCCAGCCCCTTCCACCTGTCCTTTAGAAATTCTGAAGTATATAATTAGGTTTCTCTGTCCACTGCCAGGGGGCAATTGGTGGTGGTGGTTGGTGAATAGGGTTTGCTAGTATGTTCCCCTGTAGAATGAATGTCATTGTCTTAATAGCCAGGTTCTCAGAGAGCTAAGGACACTCCCTTGTCCAGCTAACCTTAGGATATACTTAGTTCTTTGCCAAGTGAAGGGTTAATTCTCAAATAGAAGAACACAGAAAATGAAAGGTCTTTGTAGAGAATGTGGCTAAAATGAGAACCAAAGGCAGCTTTAAAGAGCAGGACCACATGCAGTCAGGGAACTATGTGTGAAGGAAAGAGTGGGTTACCTTAACCTCATGCTTTGAGCATGGGCACAGTGACACTTACATTCAATTTTTATTAAAAGCTATTAAATAGCAACTAGGCTCTAGGAACTCAGCTAGAGATATGTCCTTGTCTTTAATTTGTTCATAGCATTTTAGGGAAATAAGAAAAAATTATTTTATAACTATGGCAATATGGGTTTGTATAAGATACTTGTTAGGCTGACTGGAGCCTTGGTAGCTTTTCCTTTTATCAGTCCTCATTTACAGCTGCCATTTTGAATCCCTGGCAGCTGATTGGTCTTTAAAGCACTATTCTGGTTTGAATATGGCTTTTCCCCATCAAAACTCATGTTGAAGCTCAGTCCTCAGTGGAATGATATTAAAAGGTAGTATAGTAGGCTTTTAAGAGGGGTTAGGGTTAGGATTAATCCCTCATGAATGGGTTGATGTTTTTCTTTTGGGAATGATTTAGTTTCTTAGGAGTTTGGACTCCTTTTGATCTCCTCTGCACATGACCACTTGCTCTTCTGTTTCCTGCCACAAGTTTAAGCAGTATAAGACCCTTGCCAGAAACCAAAAAAGAGCCAGCACCATGCTCTCAGTCTCCAGAAGCATGGGCCAAAATAAATCTCTTTCCTTTAGAAGTTACCCAGTCTCAAGTGTTCTGTTACAACAATAGAAAATAGACTAAGACACTACTTGTCTTAGTGTCTTAGTCTTAGTGTCTTAGTCTATTTAGGTCTTAGTCTCTTATGTCTCAAACATAGAAACCACAAGCCTTAATTCACCATAGCCTAAGAGAGGTTTCATCAACATTAACCTTTTCCTTTCTAAGTCAATATTGAATAAGCCGCTAAACCTGCCCTCTCTTCCCACACCATAAGTCCAAGACAGCAGGTCTCTGGTAGTAATTTCTGAGAATACCTGGAGACATTTTGATGGTTACAACTGGGATGTGGAGAGCTATTGACATCTAGTGAGGAGAGGCTAGGTATGCTGTAGAATATCCCATGACACATAGGATAACTGCTTCCAGAAATCTTGGTCTAAGGGAGTTGCTGTGCCTTTGTCCCCCTGAAATTCATAGGTGAAATCTTGGCCCCAAATATGATGGTACCAGGGGGTGGGGCCTTTGGGAGATGATTAGGTCATGAGGGTGGAGCCTTCATGAATGGGGGTAGTGCCCTCATAAAGTGACATTAGAGAGCTTGATAGCTTTCTCTCTGTTCTCCACCAGGTGAGGATACAATTAGAAGATGACCATCTGCAGATTAGAGAGTGAGCCCTCACCAGGCATTAGATCTGCCAGAGCCTTGATCTTGGATTTCCCAACCTCCAGAATTATGAGAAATAAATTTCTGTTTGTTTAAGCCACTCAATCTATGGTATTTCTGTTACAGAAACTTGAATTGACTACAATAGTAGTCTGGCTGACTCAATTTAGCCAATTAAGAGTGATGAAATCAATTCCACATCTGGTGTGACTTTGATCTTAGTGTACCAAAATAATAGGTTTCACTGATTTTTTAGTAATGAATTACTTTGGTGTGGATGGTGGAGGCTCAAGTGTACTACCAGCTGGCTAAACCAGGCATTAAGTGCTCCTAGAATCCTGAGTTTGAGGAGGAATGGTGGGCAGGGATCATCAGAGGGGGTGGAAATAATAACAACCATTGTGATAGGGATCTTGAAGGAGAACATTGAACCAAGCACTGAGCGAGCCCTGGAGTTGTCTGAAATTAAGGGAGAATCAGCAGAGAAATCTGAGAAGGAATGATCAGAAGAGTAGAAGGAGAATCAAGAGAAGAATGCCCCAGAATTAAGATGCAGCCAGTGTTTCATGGCAGAGAGAGGATCCATAATGCAAACACTGCTGAGAGATCAAACAAAATAGAAACACTGCATTTTGGAGTTGAGATCATTGAAGAACCTGACTAGGGCCTTTTCAGTAGTGTGAAGGGAGAAAGTCTGATTTTAGGGGGTTCAGTAGAGAATGAAGGATGAGAAAGAATAGATACTGTTTTGAGGAATCTTGCTATAAAGAGGAATAGAGAAATGGTGCTGTGGCTAGAAAGCAGTTGTGTCACCAAGAGATGTATGCTGTTTGCTTCTGAGATGGAAATATTGTAGCACTTTGGCATGTTGATGGGCATGATCCACTAAAGAGGAAAATGTCGGTGATGTAGGAGTGAAAGAGGGCAATTGCTTGAACATTGTTTTTGAGTAGGTGGGAGGGGATGGGACCTCGTGCATAAAGAAGTGTTGATGTAAAGTGGAACCAAGCACAGTTCATCCATTGTGTCTTAGTTCAGAGCCTCCACAGTCTATTTAAGAACAAGTCATTAAGTCCTCAGTCAAAAGGAGGGGATTTAAGCTCTACCTTTTCTTTTCTTTTTTTCGAGACAGAGTTTTGCCATTTTGCCCAGGTTGGTCTTGAACTTAGGTGGGCTAAAGTGATCCTCCTGCCTCAGCCTTCCTAGAAGCTGAGACTATAGGCATGATCCACCACACCCTGCTTAGACTCCACTTTATTTATTTTTTGGGGTACTGGGGACTGAACCCAAGGTCACTTTACCACTGAGTCATATTCCTCAGCTCTTTTTATTTCATATTTTGAGATAGTATCTTGCTGAGTTGCCCAGGTTGGTCTCAAATTTGCTGTCCTTCGATGTCAGCTTCTCGAGTGTCTAGGGTTACAATTGCGCACCACTGTGCCTTGCCAGAGTTCCACTTTTTGAAGGAAGAAATACCCTAGATTTCATAGACATTTTTAAAATACCACCACATATAGTAACAGAAAGGGAGTTAGTGGAAGTAGGCACAGATTTCAGTAGGCTGTGGACTTTTCTGACTACTTTTGTGTTTTCATAAGAAGCAAGGTCATGAGCTGAGCATGGGGAGGCCTTGGGAACTTGAGGATGCAAGGAGAAAATACAGGAAAATCAATGAGGAGAATGGAAAAGTGAATAGACTGGTCAGATTTCCAAGGGCACTGAGTGATCTGTTAAGGCGTGTGGTCATCAACAAATCCAATACCAATCAATAGTTGAGGTGTTTTTCCCCAACCAGGTTCAATTTAGAGTTCAACCTGTGAGAAAAGAAGTCCTGACCCTCACAAAGTGAGACCACAAAGTGGATTTTTTTTGTTCAAATGTTCACATAGATTATTTACCTTTTTAAACAAAATAACATATTTATTGCTTATATTTACACAGAAACAGTGCTCTATGTCTCTTGACAACTTATTTCATTCTATCAAGTTTTCCAAGATTAATGGAATGCAGGATTTCTCCTTATTCTTCACGTAACACCAGCGACTGTACAGGTGTGATTCTGAGCCTCACTGGCCAGGTCCCGTCATGCTTTTGGGAATGGAACTGGAATTTGTGATGGAAATCACCACAGGACAAATTTCTCTCCATGTGAGGAAAGCATCCTAGTAGGCAGAGCTACTTAAACACAGAAGGGCCTGCTTCACAAGGAGTGGTGAGCTCCCCTTTTGGGGAAGTGGTGAAGCATCTGCCAGGCTCCTTCAGAAGGAAAACCTGCACCAGGTGGGAAATTGGAGAGGTTGACTCCCAAGGCCTTCTCTAGTTCTCAGACTCTGCGATGGGTCACCTGGGGTCTTTTCATTGAACAAATATTTATTGAGCCCTTACTGTGTGACATGTGCCCCTTACTGAACACCTCTTGTGCTCCACTTCAGGTCTTCTGAGACTCACCTCTCCTGTTAGCCACAGCTGCGCATCTAGACTTCAACCAGCTCCACACAGATGCAGCCAGACGGGGCCTCTTTGCTTCCTGTCTTTGGCTTCTCTGAAGCTATGCTGCTGGGCGCCCAGGGGAATCCACTTGGCAATCACACCTGTGCATCCCAGAAGGTCCCCGAGACAGCCCTTGACCAGTGTGGCATTAAAGAAATTTGCGCTTGTAATTCTGAGAGCCTTGGACATATTGTTCTTCATTGGCATTGCAGCAGTTTGCACACCCACAAATAATGTGTGAGAATGCTCTTTAAGGCATTAAAATGATTAGTTTTTAAAATTAATAATAATGTTAATATTTTTAGTGGAGGTCAAGCAAGTGACTAAAATCAACACTTAACCTATTGTGAAACTTACATTTTCAAGAAGATTGGCATCAGTATTAATCTACAACAAAAGTCTACAGGGAACATTTTATGATTTGAACCTTGAAGTTAAATTTCAATTCCCATCATCTGTGCATTCAGAGGTTTCTCCCCCAAAGACTGGCTGGATGAATTCTCAGGCTTCTGACCTTTCTTCTGTGTTCCTTTGTCAATCAATTAAATGAATTTCTCAGCTCCTTTGATTGGTGGGAAAGGAGAGTCTCTCAGTTGCAGGTCGGGATGGTGATAAAGGAAGGAATGAAATGATGTTCCAGTCCTGAGTCCAGCAGATCATGGACAGGTAAGACCAGCTGTGTGCAAGCACCAGCTGAGAGTGATAGAGCTGGAAGCTTAATGTGCACAGGTCAAACCCAAAGTGTGGTACACGGGTCTGACGTTCAACTTTTACATTATTTAATTGTAGGATTCCAACAGCTACATTTAGTCAACCAGAAAAATACCTGAAGGATCTCAGTCTACTGCTGTACTGACACTCAGCAACCTCTAAGAACACATTTCTTTTCCCATCTGCTGCGTAGCAGACTGTGCTGTCAGCAAAAACCCCAAGATGGCATTCTTGCCTTATTTTTCTAAATGACTCCTTTACTTTAAAAACAAAACAAAAAAACCTGTAATCTTCACAAGGTTGGGTGATTCGATTTAGGGAGGAAGAGGGAGAAAGTGACATTCTTAATACTACCTAATAATCAGTGCTTTCTGAGGCGGTGGAGAAGGCAGTTACCTACGGGCTCTGATCTTAGGTGTGCTAGAGGAAAAGGTTCTTGCTCAGAATGCTCTCTGGCTAGTCAGCCATGCTGCTTGCAATGAGATGTTGGAACCTTTTTTCCATGTATTATCATTTGGTTACAGGAGGCCCCATTGACACCTGGGTAGCAGCAGAGTTGGCCATTATCAGTAGGATCACTGGGTAGTAGTTATCTGGCAGGGACCTAAGTAAAAGTACATAGGACAGGTGAGCTTTGGATGATTAGCACATTGAGGAGAAAAATTAATTGCCACACTTTGAATCCATTTTATAGTTCAGAGTCCCTGTTCATCTCTTATTTTATTGTAATCTTCCTAACAATCCCATGTCATATAGCAGTATTACTACTCCTATGGGAATAATAATTCAAGGTAAGCTGAAGTCTAGAGAGATGCATTAGAGAGAAGCTCTGCAGCACATTGCACAGCTGTTAGGCTGCTGGAATGATGCTAGAGAGGATCAGAACGAAACACTTCTCTTCTGTCTTGTGTGTGCAGCCCCTCCCTGCCAAGCAGATGTTTTCCCCTGACATTTAAATAAGCTCAAAACTCTGTCCTCATGGCTCTGTGATGAAATCCAATGTGTATGTATCAGTTCTAGTTCTCTTCCTATCCCAGCCAAAACGGATGCTATTGATCATTCCATCCTTAAAACACTTTCCCAATTTTCTTCCTCACTTCCTATTTCAAGTCTCCTACTCAGGCTTCGCCTCTGCCCAGTCATCACATGGGAAGGTCCTGCTGGTTCTCTCCTATGTCTTCGCTTTTTCTTTTATCCCTGTTCTGTTCAACTCCACTGTTTGAATCCCTAGTAACTTCTGAATTTAAATCTCCAGCCCAGACTTTCCTCTGAGCTCCAGCCCTTTACAGCCACCCACACTCAACATCTCCACCTGGCTGCTTCAAGGGCACCTCGAACTCCACACATCTGAAGCCCAGACTCAAACCTGCTCCTCTCAGGCTTTCTAACTAGCTAGCTAGTGCCAGTATCCAAAAGACCTCTTATTCACTCTCAGTGCCTTTTACTCCCTCACTTTCTACAGCCAATCATTCATCTAGTCCTCTCCATCTTATTTAAATATCTCTCAATTTTTTTCACTTTTCACCTTCGCCACTGCTGCCACACCAAATCTAAGCTACACCACCTCTTGCTTAGACTTTTCATTATTTTACCTGTTTTCTTTCTTTCAGTATTTGGGATTGAACTCAGGGGTGCTCTACCACGAGCTACATCCCCAGCCCTTTTTATTTTATATTTTGGGACAGGATCTTGATAATTTGCTCAGACTGGCCTTGGACTTGTGATCTTTCTGTCTTAGTCTCTAAAGAAGATGGAATTATGGGTGTGCGCCACTGTGCCCAGCACTGGGTTCTTTCTTTCTTCTTCTTTTTTTTTTTTGGTACCAGGGATTGAACTCAGGGGCACTCAACCACTGAGCCACATCCCCAGCCCTATTTTGTGTTTTATGTAGAGACAGGGTCTCACTGAGTTGTGTAGCACCTCGCGGTTGTTGAGGCTGGCTTTGAATGGGCGATTCTCCTGTTTCAGCCTCCCAAAGTGCTGGGATTACAGGCTTGCGCCACTGTGCCCAGCTTGGGTTCTTTTTCATCTATTCTCAAGGAAGGGAGACTAATTTTTCCAGAACATGAGTCTAATTATATTCACTCCTTGTTTAAAACATGCCAGTGGCTCTCTATTGCTCTTGTGATAAGGAATAAAACCTCAGCATATCTTACAAGGTCTTGCATGGTTTGGGTCCTGCCAGTCTTGCAGTCCTCATCTTTTACCAGTTTAGCTCGTCTCCCAACCCTAACTTGCCTAAGAATCTCAACTCTGTATTCATTCTTGCTTGCTTCCTGGCCCTCGCCTGTGCCTTGTCATCTGTCAGCTCTCAGATTAAGGGTCATCCTTTCAGGCAAGCTTCCTTGACCTGCTCCTCTTTCTGCTCTAAGTCAAGTTCCCTGGGTATTATCCACTTTCAAAGAAAGGTTATCACCCTTGAAGTGTTTGGCAGTCTTGGAATATAGCAGATGCTCAGTAAATATTTGTTGAGAGACCGAACAGTGGGAGAGGAATGGCAAGGTGAACTTTAGTAACATTTTACATAGTTTAAATCATGCTATAGATTTGCAGGGGAGCAGATATTATCTATTTAATACTTCAAGGATCTTAAAGAATAAATTCTAATTGATTCTCCTTTAATGGTATCAAACAAAAACCGTAGTTATTTTTAAATGTAAAATCTATGTGATGTAAACACTACAAATTAACAGCTATTCGTTGGGACTTATATTTCTCTTAAGAAGACATCCAGATATAGTTCATAACTTATTAAGTTTTTTGTCATCAGGAAAAATAGAAAATTCCATAGATAGAATTCCTTGTTGGGAATTTTCTTGTGCAAATTGTAATGGGAGGAGAGCTGATTCAATGTCAGTTGCTAAGAGGATTTATTTAAATTCCCCTATTAAAAGCTAACTACTGGGGCTGGATTGTGGCTCCGTGGCAGAGTGCTTGCCTAGCATGTGTGAGGCGTTGTGTTTCGATTCTCAGCACTGCATACAAATAAGTAAAAATAAGGTCCATTGACAACTAAAAAAATATTTGGAAAAAAAAAAAGCTAACTACTGCTACTGGAGAGCGATCAAGAAGGAACTGCATAGCAGGAGGAAAATAGCCAAGTTAGAGTCTACCTAAGAGACTTATCAAGATGATCAGAATAAATATATTGTAATAATATGAAAATGACACACAAATATAAGATATCTCATAGATTTTCCTTAGGGCCAATCCAAGAAAAAAAACTTTTAAAATGAAAGAAGATAAAATTGGTAAGTATATTCTTCATGCTGAATCTAATAATTGCTAAATCCAACATTTGCATTTTATAAATGACACAGTTCCTCTGAAAACAAATTTGTGTTTAAGAAAATGTGACATTTCAGTGGAGTGTAATTTTAATTATAAGCATATACATTGTTTTTCTCCCAAAATACCTTGTAGTTATTGTATGCACTGGTTTGCTGGAAATACGTCATTTAATTCAGCAAACTACTTGTAAGTAGCTAGATGTTTTCAAAGACTATACCTCATTAGCTGAATTCAACAGCAAATTGGTGAGTTTTCTCTTCTCCCCCCTGCCCCTCCATCCTGAGGGTTGCCTCATGTATGCTTCCACTGAACTACTCCCCTAGCCCTGATGAATTATTCTCCAAACCAATTTTCTTGAGGAGGGATAGATATTCAATTGAAATCTTTAAAAAACTTCAATTGCATAAAAATTAGTATCAAATTATAAACATAGAAACTTATGACAGATAATTCATCTTATCATGTTTAGCAATCAAATAAAGCCTACTTACAACTAAGAAAATCAAATATTCCTTTTTTTCTTAAATGTTAAGAACTTTTGATTAATTTGCAAGACAAATTGAGGACCAATGCAAAATTTCAGAAGTACTTTTAAAGGTAGAGTTTTTTCTTTAGTCTAATTTAGGATCTCTGGGATAAACAAGGTATTTTACATATGCTTCTAGGAATAATTGATAGTTCAAGCTTCTGTGTGTTATACTTGTTAAAATATTTGCATTCACAAGCAAAGTCAGAATTGTAGCTAAAGGCTATATGCATATCTTTCCTAAGGAACATAAGACACAAATAGTATTTTGAATTTTAATTGTTTTGAAATCATAAATTTAAAGATACAGACCTGCATTTTATGAAAAGAGGACATTGTCTTCTTTATTTAAGCTCCCTCGCCCCACTGAAAATAATATATGTGTCACATACTATGACAGGAGTCTATTGAGGGTGGTGGTACTGATTAAAAACTAGGACAATTTCAATGCAGTATTAGAAATCCTGCAGTAGTTGTGAGTACTGGGATTCTGGGAACAAGGAGAAAGAGCACTGTGTTGGTTGTTAGTGATTTTCACAAAGATCTGTTTCTTCTCCTTGACACACATTAAGATGGCACTTCACTGCTTTAAAGTTAGGCATGACTTATTTTGTCTAATGAAATATGAGTGGAGTTAATACAGTCACAAGTAGGTGAAAATTCTTCCTTACTCTTTTTCCTTCATGGCGATTGTGAATACTCCAGGTGGCGGAGGCTCCACTGGGACCCCGAGGGATGTAGAGCAGAGTCCATAGTTGATCTGCAACAGACCTGTGGTCTGTGTGGGAGATAAACCTTTATGTTTTAAAGCCACAAGAGATTGGAGGGTGATTATTTTTGCACATAGTCTAACTTGTACAGACTGCTATGGATTTATTCCAGACTTCCAGACTTGGAGAACTCAAAAAGTTCCCTGTATGAGATTAGCATGAAGGTAAGCTTCATGAGATCCATGAGATCTGAAGGATGAATAAGAACTGTCCAGGTAAAGAGTTAAAGGGAAGAGTATTCCAAAGGTAAAAGTACATATAAAGTCTTGGAGCAGGATGAGAATCAGCATGTTTGGGGAAGAGGTGGTTTGATCCTTCTCCTTCTTCTTCTTTTTTTAAAAATAGCTATTGTAGCAGTTTAACAATCATTAAAGAATTATCCAGAGTAGAACTAATAGTTATATGATATTAAGGGTAAAATGCCAAAGGACTTCTGACAGGTTTGTTTGAGCTCTTGGACACAGAAAAGAGAAACTGCTATGGATCAAAATAATAATTATTATTCCTCATGAAGAATTCATCTGCAAAGTACAAAGTAGTTCTCCTCTTTCCAGAAGGAATGCTCATATCTCTTATTTATGAAGTCATTGCCTCAGTTTGTACTTGTTTCTGTACATATAAACTCAAATGAATTTTTCATCTTATACAAGTCAGTGATGCCTGTGTCTTTGCATGTGTATTGGTTCATAATCTCTTGAAGATAGAGCCTGCATCATTTTCAATTTTATGTGTTGTAGGTTCTCAATAAATTCCTATTCAGCACCTGCTGCTATTTTAGGAATTTAAAAGCAGTTCAAAGCCTTGGCTAGCTTGTAAATAACTGCTGTAAGATGGAGATGAGTACCTTCAGGCGTGTCTGGGAATATGTCCATTTAAAAATGTTCCAGAAACATAGGTTGAGATGTAGCTCAAGGATAAGGCACTTGCCTAGTATGTGTGAGGTCCTGGGTTCAAGCCCCACCTGAAAAGAAAAGTTCCATAAATATGTTGAGATCTTTTGGACTTGGAATATTAAATCTTAACAGTTCTAGCACTGCCTGAAAAGTCCAAGTCCATAGTATCATCTGAAATTCAAGGCAAAGTTTTGGCTGTGAGCTCCTATAAAAAAATCAAAAAATTACATATGTATATGTATCCAAAATACACATATATCACCATAAATATATATCATAAATAAATAAATAAATTCAATATACAATAGCACAGACTAAACATTTGCATTCCAGAAAGGAGGAATAGGGACAAAACAAGACCAAAACCCAGCTAGGCAAACAAGTCCAATAGCTCCATGTCCAGAATCTAGGGCACATGATGGTGAGATGTGATCTTCCAAGGGCTTGTATAGTCCTTCCCCTATGGACTTTTTTGTTGCAAGACAGATGGCCTCTTTCATATGCTGGTTCTGTTCACAGCCAGCAGCTTTCCTTGGCAATGTTCCATATTACTCACATCTCTTAAGTTTGGGGGCTCTCCATTCCAGCTTCAGCTTCATTCTCACAGCTTCACACATCTCCCTGTCAGGGGATGTATGCAGGGAATCTGACCCTGGTATACTTTGCCTGACCTCCTAGGCCTTCTTTTGAAAGATGTCCTGGTGGACATCTCCAGGACCCTTTAACTCCAGTATCCTGCATTCCTGCAGAACCGGCACCACATGGATGATGCCAAGGTCTGCTGCCAGCTTGGGCAGTAGCTGTCCCCCTTCGACCATGGCTTCAGTGGCTTTTGAGTGCCTAGTCATTTGAGCATGGTGAATCAAATCCTAGGGAAATAACTTCCTAGGCAATGGTGCAAGCAGGGTACCTCCACAGTCTCTTAAGTGAGTTTGCATTTTTAAATCCTTGAACTTGCCATGGATATGGTCTTGCTGATTCCTGAGATGCCCTCAAGGCATCTTTCCTATTGTCTCTGTACAGAATACTTAGCTTCTTTTTAGTGGTGGCAGTCTCTTCAACAACCACAATATCCTTCATCCCCATCTTGTACTCTTCTGACCAAACTGCAAGTTTTAAAAATGTTCTCTGCTTTCTGCTCCTGATTATTACAGTAAACCTGGCTGAAAGCTGCCAGCAATACCCATGCTACCATCTGAATTCTGTCTTAAAGTTTCCTGTGCTAGATTAATTAGTTTAATTGATTAAATTTGGCTGCACAGAAAGTCTCAGGACATGGAAAAAATGTAGACAAGATCTTTGCCAGGATGTAACACCAATGATCTCTGATTGTTTTCCTCTGAAACCTAATGAGAAGTCTGTATTATCTACATTTCTACTAGCATTCTGGTCTTCTGGGATCCCCCCAGAATTGCCTGTTAAGCTCCACTTACAACATTCTAAGGCTTCTCCAGCCTGCATCTCCAAACTCCTCCCATAAACCAGTTTCAAAGGCCTCTGAATCACATGATCAGGTATGATCATAGCAATGAACCCACTTCTTAGTACCAATTTCTGTCTTAGTCAGCTTTTAATCTCTATGTCCAAAATATCTTAAAAGAACAATGTAGGGGAGTAAAAGTTTATTTTGGGCTCATGGTTTTAGAGGTTCAGTCCATGGTCAACTGATACCATTGCTCTGGGCCTAAGTTGAGGTAGAACATTGGGAAAGCTGCTCAGCTTATGGCAGCTGAGAGAGAGAAAGAAGGAGAGGGGATGGGGATGGGGGGGGAAAGAGAGATGGAGAGAGAGAGAGAGAAAGCAAAAGCCAGGGATAAAATGTAATCTTCAAGGGCATGCCCCATTACACACTTCCTCCAGTCATTTCCTACCTGCCCACAGTTACCATTCAGCAATCCATTCAGATTGTTAGTCCACCAAATAGATTAATCTGCTGATTAGATTATAGCCCTCATAATCTACTGATTTCCCCTTTGCACATTACTACATCGCTTAACCTAAGATGTTGGGGAGCACAGCATATCCAAACTTAACAAAATTCATATATGTGGCATTCAGATCCTACCTCCGCCACTTAGTAGATGTGTGAACCTGGGTAAACTGACTCCTTGGAGTCTCAGTTTCTGGGATCAATATCCTGGGGAAAGTATTACCCAGTGTTCCAAGGTTAAGAGATCATTTGAAATAGCACTGACTTATTAAAATGTTAAATGTATACCCAAAGGACTTAAAAACGGCATACTACAGTGACGCAGCCACTTTAATGTTTATAGCATCTCAATTCACGATAGCTAAACTGTGGAAGCAACCTAGATGCCTTCAATAGATGAATGGATAAAGAAACTGTGGTATATACACACAATGGAATATTACTCAGCATTAAAAGAGAATAAAATTATGGCATTTTCAGGTAAATGGATAGAGTTAGAGAATATCATGCTAAGTGAAGTAAGTCAATCTCCAAAAACCAAAGGCCGAATGTTCTCTCTGATAAGTGGATGCTAATCCTTAATGGGGGAGGGGGCATGGGGAAGAATGGAGGAACTTTGGTCAAAGGAAAGGGAGTGGGGAGGAGACATGGGAGCAGGAAAGATGGTGGAATGAGATGGGCAACAATGCCGAAGGTTCATGTATGATTGTACATATGGTGTAATTCTATATTGTTTACAACCAGAGAAATGAAAAGTTGTGCTCTATTTGTGTACAATGAATCAAACTGCATTCTGTTGTCATGTATACCTAATTAGAATAAATAAATTAAAATATAAAAAATCTACAATAATAAAAAAATAAAATAAGATGTTAATGTATCTGTTAACTTTATCTCTAAAAATTCTGAACCCAAGCTATTAATGAAAAAGTCAGGCCTCCAGACAGAAGTACATCTATCAATCTACCAAGCCTCTCCTCACATAACCTCTGTGGTCAACTTATGATAAAACAGCAAACGTGAGCCATTTGTTGGCCCCTGGCTATCATGATAAGTGTGATTTGTGTACCAGCAGCACCAACATTCACCTGGGAGCTTATTAGAAACACAGACTTTTAGGACTTATAGAGTCAGATTTGCATTTTTCACAGGATTCCCTGGTGATTCATGTGCACTGTATGGTTTTCAGCACTAAGTTAGAAAATCTAAATAATGCCTGGCACCTGGGACCAAGGTGAGTCATTCTTAAGGACAAACTGGAGAAAAATCCTCAAATATTTTCATCAAAATTCTTTAACTAGACAAGATATTCCATTAAAGCAGCACTGGTCCCTCTGTCCTTCCACACAAGTATACTACTCCAAGTATAATAAAAATATTATTCATTTTTTTACAAAGGATTTTTGTATTATGAGAGTTGCATAAAATCAGCTATAGCTAGGCAGTTGCTAAAATGTAAAATAACCTTCCTTTTCTGTAACTATTGGTTTTGGCTGATAGAAGTCATGCATACAGTCATATTTCAGAGAAATTACTATGCCTTAATGAGAACTTTAGGTTGAAGGAAGACATTTCAGTCAAATGATAGTGAAATTGATATGATCAAAATGAAATATGTGGCATATTTATCTAATCAGCTAGATCCGCAATCTCTAACCATAGTCATTTACAGCTCAATCAACTCATCTGGTCATTATCAGCTAATGATACAATGAGTGATTACCCCTACATTGAGATAATAAGTGAGTTCATGAAAATCAGCACTTCTATTATAAAGTGTGACAGGTAGGACTAGAAAGAAGGTCTCTGAATATAGTTAGTGACTGGCTTCCATGACAAAAATTTAATAGGAAAGAAACAGAACTGGATGGTTACAAGATTTTGGAAAGCAGCTTAGCAATTTGTATCAAGAATCATTAAAATTTTCACACCTTTGTACCTTGTAATTTCTTTTCAAAACAATATAAAACTTTCAAAAATTGCAACTGGAGTCCAAAGAAGTTTATTTACAGTTAAGAATAAAGATAACAATACAAAAACTCAGATGCAGAAATCATAGAGCATAAAATCAAATTTCACTTATCATCACTGTCACCATAACTTATCCTTCGTGCATGAACTAGAAACAAAAACAAAATGCAAATTTTGTGTGTGTGTTGGGGGGTGTAAGTAAGAGAGCCTGGAGACAAAGGGAAACAAAGGTTTAAGTTCTATTCCTGTTTGAAAAATCACTTCTGGCAGCCAAGAAAAGATGTGCCTGTTTTTAAGCAACCCCTATTCCCACCATCCCCCCTCACTCTCCAAATAAGTGTAGGTCACTGGCAGTGTAGTTTTCCAGGCTTGGTCAGGGCATCTTGGTGGGTGACTTTCAAAACTGTAAAAGAATAATTTTTTAAAAAGTAACATCAAGTTGTCTATACAAATGTAAAATGAGCATGTGTCAAAGATTTTCTTTAACTTATTGATCAATCAGGGAATCAGTAAGATTTAACTAGTTTCCATATGGCTTTTAGAAAAGGGAAAGGGAAAGGGAGGAAAAGGAGAAGAAAGATTGAAAGAGAAAGAAGAAAAGTTAACTATACAATTTAAACTTTTGGACCTAGTCCAAAGGAAAAACCTAAATGTAGAATATAGTTTTATGCACAAAGATGTTTGTGTATATTTAATAGATGAAAATGGGAAGTACTTAACCATTTCCTTAGCCAATGAGGAAAGGATTAAATAATGGTAAACACACAGATTTTTGGGCAATCACTAAAAATGCTTTTTGAGAATCTTTAGTTAAGAGGACAATTTGAGCATACACTGTGACTCTAGAGCAACACTGAATGGAGGTGAGGGTATGCTATGATTATGATAATCATATATTTCAGTTTACCTACACATTCCCAGTTCACCTTTGTCTTATAGTCATTAGTTTCCCTTTTTGCTTTAAAAAGTGCCTGAGTTTAAATAATACATTATACTGTCACTCTACTGTTAGTTGGCTGGTGAGTGAAAGGATCAAATCTCAATTTCAGTTATTTTTGTGGAAAATAGCCTAAAAGAGGAGACTGCAAGTAAGAGTGTTTTTGCAATGTTTATACTCAGTTTACACTTAGGTCAAAACAGTGCCTAGGATATTATAAGCATTCAGAAATGTTAGCAATTATCATTGTTATTACTATGTTTGATGTGAGTAGACAGGCTGAGCAAATATAGGGCACTGCTATGGCTGACTCTTTCCAAGGGCAGCTGTATATTTGGGGGCACTGCCCAGAGTACTCTGGGTTGCCATAACTAAGATGCTGACAAAGCTCACAGGCACAGAGGTGAAGCTCCCTGCTGTAACTACTTCTGTTACAGCTTGTTAATTATTTCCCATTGGCTTCCAGATCTAACTAAAACTACCACAAATTTAAACTTTTTCTTTGCCACTTATTTGGGCCAAAATGTTTGAATAGGGCTCTGGACAAATTGTAGACATCTGAATAATAATAATAAAAAGAGCAGTCAAGCACATATCTTGTGAAAAACCTGAAAAGAGAGAACATTTCAAGAGAAGGTGACAAATATTAGCAATCAAATTGTCTCTTATTATTGAAGCTCTGGGATAAACTATAGGAGATTTAAATTAAATTTTCTTATGGAGACTCAGGAGGAGCTTGAATCTAAATGCTAGAGTAGACATGAAGATCACTGTGCAGAAAACGGACTCTAAGAAAGATGTTATAGATATGGAAAAATGGAAGTGCTGAAGTAAAAACTGAAAGGAAGGCAGTAAACACAGACTGGCATAGGAAACTGATTGCTTATAGATGTTTTCCCTTGGCTTAGGGGAAATTTGTGAGGAGAAAAGAGACTGACTTTGAAGAGAGCTACCAGAAATACAAAATATGTATGTTAGGAATTCTAGAAAGACAAGACAAAAGAAACAGAAGAGAAGTAATAATAAAAAACATGATAGAAGACAATTTCCACTAGCTGATAGAAGATTTGAATATTCAAAACAAAAAGATTCACTGATTTGGCTACTATGAGCCTTGATGAGGAATGTTCTGTTGGATTTTTTTTTTGGAGGGGGAGATAATACTATAAGTATCTATAAAATTAAAAAAATGTCAAATTTCTCCACTGTAGCACTAAATTTGAGAAGACAGTGGAACATTCACTACCACAGGGTTGAACAGAAAGGATTAAGACACGAGAATCTTACACTCAGTATAACAGCCTCAGAAGGGAGATAGCCAGAGATCCAAGTTTTTAAAAATTTATTTATTTATCTAAAAAATTATTTTTTAGTTACAGATAGACACAACATCTTTATTTATTTTTATATGGTGCTGAGGATCAAACCCAGTGCCCCACACCTGCAATGCATGTGCTTTACCAATGAGCTACAGCCCCAGCCCTAAAATTTTTTTTTTAATTGACAAATAAAAATTGCATATATTTCCATGGACAACATGTTGTTTTGAAATATGTATGCATTATAGAATTGGCATTAACATGTGTTACCTCACATGCTTATAATTTTTTTTGTTAGAGACACTTTAAATCTACTAAAATTCTTGCAATTTTCAAGAATACAACACATTTTTTGTTAGCCATCACCACCATGTTTTGTAACAGGTCTCTTGAACTTATTACTCTTACCTAACTGAAATTTTGTATACTTTGAACAACATCTCTTCCATCCCCCTGCCACCATTGCTTGCCAGCCCCCCTACTTTATATGAGTTCAACCTTTTTAGATTCCATGTATAAATGAGATCATATAGTAGTTATTTTTCTGTGCCTTGTTTATTTCTCTTAACGTAACATCCACTAGGTTCATCCATGTTGTTGCAAGTGATAGCATTTCTTTATTTCAAAGGCTGAATAGTACATGTACTTCATTTTCTTCTTTTTTCTTTCTTTTTTAATAATTTTATTTGTTCTTTTTAGTTACACATGACATTAAAATGTATTTTGACATATTAAACATACATGATATATGCCTAGTAGTGTGATTGCTTGATCAAAATACAATAACTTCTCATTCTTGTGGTTGTACATCATGTGGAGTTTCACTGGTCATGTATTCATATATGAACATAAACTTATGTCTGTGTAAAGCCAGGAGACCAAAAGGTGGCAAATAAAACCACTGGGTAAGGTTTTATTGGGATGTACTCTTCAGGCAAACTCCCCCATCCAACAGAGGGAGAGGCAAGAATTGCGCACGTGTTCCACAGTACAGAAAATTTAAAGGGCCCGGGCAGGAAGGGGAGGGCTTGGGGCAGGAAAAGGTGGTATCTGGAGTTCCGTGTTTCCCTGGGGTTGATCAGGGGATCCTGCTGAGGTCAGAGTCCTTCTGGGATGAGTCAGAAGTCTGCTGATTGGGAGGAGGCACCATTACTACTTACGTGTCAACATCTGATTGGATGCTCCTTTGCACACGTGGGCTGCTTGATGCTTTGTTCCTCCCGCTGCCCCTACAACCCTGAACTGACCTAACAGTCTGATTCATTCTACTGTTTTTTCCCATTCTCATCTCCCCTCCCTTCCCTTCATTCCCCTTTGTCTAATCCTAAATCTAATCCCCTTTGTCTAGTCCTTCTAGATGCCCTCCCCCCACCTTATTGTGTGTTAGCATCCACATATCAGAGAGAACATTCAGCCTGTGGTTTTTTGGGGATTGACTTATTTACTGCATTTTATTTTTATCCCTCTGTGCTGATGTATACTTAGTTTAATTCCATATCCTGGTTACCTGTGAATAGCGCTACAATGATCATGGGAGTGCTGATATTTTTTCTACATACTGATTTCATTTTCTTTGGATATATGCCTAGTAGTGCGATTGCTTGATCAAAATACAAGTATTTTGAATTGAACAATAACATATCTTTATAAAAAATGTTTTTATTTAAAAACAGTCAATATAAATAACTCAAGCATGGATAAGATGCAGTATAAAAATGGCAGAATTAAGAGGTACAATGTAACTGTCAGAAAGAATGCTTCAAGAAAATCACAATGTCAAAGTATGAATAATAAGAATCTAGCTCTAAACTCAACATATCAAGAAAGGAAGAAAGAGAAAGAAAGGAAATGAAGTTATAATAATTTTCATAAGTTTTATAGAAAGAAACTAATAGAAATTTTAATAACTGGTAAAAAGAAAAGTACAGGTTCAAGCAATTTTGGGAAAATTTGAAGATGTGGGTATAGAAACAAAGCCTCTCAGACTTGGTATTTGGTTATGAGAGCCAGAGAGATTGATATGCTAGAGTAGAAAATATCGACCCTTTTGGAGTAGGAAATATCCCAAAGAGCAATATCTGCTGGGTATGTTTCTCCTGGTCCTGTTTTCCAAACACAGGAGGACAATGCATTATCAGTTATGCCCTGTAGGTCTTGGGAACAAGAGCACAAGCTCAAGCTGGGCCATTGACCTGTGCTGGCCCACTCATGGAATACTGTATTCAGTGTTGGTGCCCAATTTTCAAAGAAGGTCATTTCATTAACCTGCAGAGGAGATTAGTTAGGCTTATCTGAACTGCAGAGGTGGGGAGGAAACCATGCCTTCAAGCAATGACCCTTAACACCTTTTTCATTCTCTTCCATCTCTAAGACTCTTAGAAACTTTCTTCAAATAACCCATGTATTTGAGTGATTACAGATCAGATTTCTATTTTTTCTCCTGCTCCATTCTAGGATACTAAGAATAGATGTTTTCATTTTCTATTTTTACAAGAGGAGGGAGTTAGCAAAGGACAAGAGTATCACACAGAATCTTTTTTTCCCCCTGGTACTGGGGATATAACCCAGGGGCTCTACCACTGAGCTATACTATCAGACCTTTTTTAAACTTCATTTTGAGACAAGGTCTCACTAAATTGCCAGGATGGCCTTGAGCTTGCAATCCTCCTGCCTCACACATAATCTTATTACCTGGTACAACGTAACACTCACTGCAGATTGAGAGGCTCCAGTGAGCCATCAAGCAAAACGACATGTCAGGGAGGAGAGACGGCAGATGTTGGCACACTAAAGAGTGGGCTACCCTGCATACCTTGGTATCAAGATTAGTATGTCTTTCCCCAAAATCTCAAGACTTTTTCAATAAGCAGCTAAAAAAGTTGCAATATAACCTGTACTCTTGCAAATGAACCACAAATCTTCTACTTTCTCACCAACTACTTGATATTTTTATCTACTTTTAAATGTTACTAACCTTAAAAAATCTGATCGGAGGCCATGGAAAGTCTAACCTACAGCAAGTATTAAACTTGTCTATTCTGTGTCCTCTGCTGGCAAATGGTCACCCTCTAGAGCCTGACAAGCCAGGAGTGTCTCAGTTAGAGGTGCAGATGTAGCAGCAGTGTTTTAAAGTTGTCTACATTTGACTTCATCTCTTGACAACCACAAGCAACCCTCCCAGTACTCCCAAAGTTCCCCAACCCTAAAAATAGAAATGTCTTTCCTTCTATGCTCCAGAGCTGACTGAAGGTGATCGTACCTCCTGGGTGGTCATGTGAAATGAGGATAAGCACTCTGTGGAACAAATCTCTTCCTTATAACCAGCTTCTCATGTCAGGCTTCTTCTATGCTGTGAAGATCTTTGATCTCACAAGGAATTACCTCCTCATCTGCCCTGCCCCATCCTCCACTTCAGCTATCACAGGCCCTGGGCCTCCTAAACTTATCAGTCAGGCAAAAGAGCACTTGACAGTGAGGAGCTTGATACTGGATGCCCAACCCGCCAAAAGACAAACTTCTGGATCTTCTGACATCACTCTAACCATGGAATTTTGACTGAAGAAACAATAAAAATGTAATGTTCTAGAAATATTAATTTGGTGTTAAAGGAAAATTGTCTTGAGAAGTTCCCTGTTTGACATATAACCTTTCAAAATATATTGAGTTTCTCAATATTAAAGACATGTTCATACATTCCTGCTGTACAGCATAAATGCCCATGTAACGTGTTAGGTTGAAAAGAGTTTTGTCTGATTTTGTAGACCACATGACATCATTACATATAAGTGAATTCTATGAAGAAACAAGGGAAGCTGGTTTTTTTTCAGTGCAGACTCTCCCCTTTTGCCTACTATATGTTCTTATTAAAATAATGTGTATGTTTGTGTGTGTGTGTGCACATGTGTGTGCATTGCATGCAGCACACACACAGGATCAGCTCTCTAAGTCTAACTGACAGCAAGACCATTCTGCCATCTAGTTTTTCTGACACAGTCTGAAACAGTCAGCTGCAATTTACCTAAAACATAGACTTCTGGCTGTTCATTATTTCAGTGATCATTAAGAGACTATTTTGATTTAATAAAAGTTAAATTATTTGCTAATGTTTGTGGTCTCATTATCCACCTTGTGCATAGTGAGGACTAGTTCTCCCACATCTGAAATAGTTATCAGTGTTTTTTTTTAAATATTTATTTTTTAGTTGTAGGTGGACACAATATCTTTATTTTATTTTTATATGGTGCTGAGGATCGAACCCAGTGCCTCCCGCGTGCTAGGCGAGCACGCTACCACTGCACCACAACCCCAGCCCGTTATCAGTGTTTTTAACAGCTTCTACCCCATCCAAGAAGCTTGGTAAAAAGCTTCTCCAAAGAGTAAGGATGCTTATTTTGGAACAGCAGAGCACTGCAATGGGAACACATATGTTATGGTAAACTATGAGTGTATTCAGAGGTCAAGGGGTCAGAGTGGCAATTATCAAGAGTACAAATAATAATGAGTTGGTGAGGATGTGGCAGAAAAGGTACACTCATACATTATTGGTGGGACTGCAAATTAGTACAAACACTCCGGAAAGCAGTGTGGAGATTCCTCAAAAAACTAGAAATGGAACCACCATATGATCCAGCTATCTCCCTCCTTGGTATATATCTAAAATGTCTAAGATCAACATATCATAGGGATGCAGCCACATCAATATTTATAGCAGCACAATTCACAATAGCCAAATTATAGAACCAACCTAGGTGCCCTTCAACAGATGAATGGATAAAAAAAATGTGATACACACACACACACACACACACATAAAATGGAATATTACTCACAAAGAAGAATACAATTATGGCATTTGCTGGTAAATGGATGGAACTGTAGATCATCTTGCTAAGTGAAATAAACTAGACCTAGAAAGTCAAAGGTTGAATGTTTTCTCTGATATGTGGAAGTTAGTCCAAAATAAGTGGGAAAAAAAAAGAAAAGGGGGGGATTATATCCAAATAGAAGAAAGACTGGTGGAATAGAGGAAGGGGATTGAAGGGGAGGAGGGATGGGATAAGGGAAAAACAGCAGAATGAATCTGATCTAACTTTCCTATGGACATATGTAAATATACCACAGTGAATCTTACCTTTCTGTATATCCCCAAGGCACTAATTTTAAAAAGTAAGTAAATACCAGAAAGATCAGTAGAGTAGAGGGAAGGAAAAAGGGAAAGGGAAGAGGGAAGGGAAAGGAGAAGTACTGGGAACTGAATGAGAGCAAATGATATTCCATGTTTGTATAATTATGTCAAAATAAATCCTAATGCTATACATAACTAAAAAGAACAAAACAATAACAACAAAAGACCTTCAACATCAGCCTTGGGGCGAGGCGGGGAAGCGGTTGAGGGAAGGGGAAGTTTTTATTGGCAAAAAGTGAGGAAGATTACATAAGATTTAGAAACAATAATCTTTGGCTACAAGGATTAATCACAAGGGTGGCAATAGTCTAAAGTTGAACAGACAGTTGCCGGGCAGATGTCCTTGTAGAAGTTTGATTTTTAAAAAATCATTTTCTTTCTTTTCTCTTTTCTCTTCCTCTACCTCCTCTCCTCCTCCTCCTTCTTCTCTTTCTCCTTCTCCTTCTCTTTCTGTATAAGGTTACAGTGGCCTTTGTGAAAGGCTGTGGTTCTAGCAGAGGCTTTTGTGATAGTATTAGGCAATCACTCTGCAAATGTGTCCTTCCTCACCTCCCAGCTGTATTTATTTATTGTTTGTTAGGGTTAACACAAGTGTTGCAGAGGCACAACCCGCAGAAGGCCAGCCAGGCCCTATCTGTTGTGACAAACATTTGACAAATCACTAAGGATAGAATTTATTATCAGCACATTGCTGTGAGGATTTAAACAAACAGGATGTGAAAAACACTTAGTATATTACCTGGCACCTGGTAACCATTCCATAAATGCTACTTGTTTGTCGATGTATGTGTTGTTTACTTGCTAGTTTGTATATGTCCCTGCCATTGTTCTGGAGAGGATTTAAGGCAGCTAATAAAAATAATGACGAGGAGTATACTCTCGATTAATCTATAATTCCAGGACCTAGAGTAAAGACATTCTCCCTGTATTTTCCTGCATTTTTCCATTCAGCACCACTAGTTTCTGTTCACCAATAGGTGTACAAGGCATTTTCTATTTAACATATCTGTGTCTAAGAGAATGGTCCTCAGAGAAGCAATCTGTTTGTTGCCTAACATTACCAGGTAGACCCCCATCAAGTCCACCATCATTCTTGGGATTTAGGTCTTCAGGGACAATGAGCAATACCATGGAGTAGGCAGAATCAATAGATATGCAATGATGGCCAAAGAATACCTGTGTCCAAGCAGAAAGCACGTGCCTTGACAGGTGAGATGGAAGTATTGAGACAATCCCAGCAGCCCAGCAGAGAGCTAAATCAGGAGGAGGAAGCAGAACTTCCATGCAGATGAGCCATAAAGCTTCAGAATGATCCTCTGGGTTAGAAGGAGGTGAGACATTTAACCTTTAGCATGGCCAGTCTTTTCTCCAGTGTAACCATAGCTAAATAGTCCCAAATCATGAAAATGGGGAATAGGGTAGACTATGGGGAATAGGTGCCTTTGTTTCTCCAAAACCCTTGTTCTAGGAGAGGAGTCTTGGACATAGAGCCAAAGACAAGGTCCTCTGCTAATTCTCCACTAGGCAGTTGAGACCAGGAACCAACTTTTAATGGACTTTATTTGAAGGCTCAATAATAATAGGAGAAAAGTTTAACACAGGGAATCATTACAACTACTATGTAAGCTCAAACCTGTTTTAGAGAGCCATGTGGACCTGATTCTCAGCTTCATTCTCAGATTGCCATGTGGCTTGGTGGAGAGTCCCCCTCTAATGGGGCATCTTTCAGTTCTGTTGAGCCTTTGGGTCTGCTCCACACTATCTCTCAGCCCAGGGAAGAGGAAGATTTTTCTTCCACATTGCTTACTTCCTGCCCCAGAGTTAACCTCTTCCCAGGAATATTATAACTTGGAGTACCCATCTCCTTCAGAGAAGACTTTATGCCCAACCACATGGCTTTGATTTCTTTAATCATTTCAAACCTGTGACAACTTATCTGGTCATTTGCCAAAGTTGAAGCAATTTGGTCCTTTCCATGGTCATTCTATTGCATTATACCAACCCTTTAATCTTGACCTTGGAATAGTTCTATTGAGTTTTTCATAATCACTTCAGTTTAAAAGTAAATAGAGCTTTCACAAGCACTCTGTCATGTCTTTTACAACACTGTGAGGCATGCACAGTGGCTATTCTCATTGCACCGATGGGAAAGCTAAAGCTCAGAGAATTAAAAAGGCTTGTCTTGCTGCTCCTGAATGAATGGTGGGATTCCCACTTCATCAACGTTGACTGCCTAGTGCCTTGTGAGGGGATGCCAATGACACACTTCTTTGATATTTTCATGATAAAAATACTATAAACTTATTAAAATAAATTACTGAAGTTTCTGTTGAGTAGAAAGTGAAACACCTTCTTCATCTCCTAGCTCATTTTCCTTCTCCAGAGGTCAACCCACTAACAACTGGGGGTGTGTCCATTCCACTCTTTAAAAAGATCTATTTAAAAACATGGAATACACACACAATGTTTTAAAAATATGTAAATGGGAATAATATATAAATAGATCATATAAATATCTATTCTACTACTTACTTTTTTCACTTAACATAATACATCATGGAAATTATTCTTTGCTATCATGGTTGAATTTACCATGGTTGAATTTACCAAAAGAAAAATAATGTATCTCAAGTGGCTATACCAAAAGTTATTTAGCCATCTTCCTGTTGATGAACAACTAAGTAGTTTCTAGTACTTTTCAAAGTACTAGAATACATTGACAAATACAAAATACAAAATACAATAATTGCTACATTAAACAGCTTTTGAATCCATATCCCTGTGCATAAGTGTACAGGGAATGGCTTGGTCAAAGGGATGCACATTTTATTAATATTTTTGACAGATACTACCAAATGGTCTTCCAATATATACTTTTTAACAAGTTGTGCAGGGGATTACTTGTTCTCCAAACCCTTGCCAACAAGAAATATTATCGATCTTTAAACATTTTCTCATTCTTGCATACCAAGAAAGCTAAATCACAGATGTGATACCACCTTCCAGTTCTAGTTCCAGTTCTTAGACATTTGCTTGATCAGAGCATGCTATCAGAAATAATGAAATGGTCAAACAGGGACTTCAGAGGTGGCTCCAGATTTTCTATGTAGCTAGTTGGTGCCTGGGGACTGTGCTGGAGCTGGTGTACTGAAAAGGCAGTTTCTTTTATATTGTAATTTACCTAAGTTAGCTTTTGGGTTACTGATGAGGATTGTGGAATTATTAAGGCTTCTCCCAGTCCTCTTCCTCTTCCCATGTAAGCAGACATGGAAGTTTGAGGAAGAAGACTGCCACCACCAAGTCAGTCCACTAAAATGGAGAAAGTCTTGGTGGTGAGAAGAATGTGAACTTTCACATCTGCCTTCATTCATATCACAGCAACTTCCATTTCTGGGCAAAAGGACATGAGACTAATTGAAAAAAATCCCCAAACATTTTAGTTTGAATTTTAATTTCCTGTCTTGGTGGCTTGCAAGTGGCTGATGCTGGAGTAGTTTCATATCAATTAACTGAGATTCTCTTCACGATTCAATTTTGCATTTGGAGAAAAAAAAAATGGATGTTACCCTGCACAGTTTGGGGAACATTACAGTTTCTGAAAGGGGCTCTGAAGTTTGATGTGGCATTAACTATATTTAGGTCTGAGCAAAGATAACCACTGGAGTGGCCTACTTCATTATCAATTTGAGAAATTTACTACCCAGCTTGAACCAAACGATGTGGGGAGAATCAGAAGGGGACAGCTGAGGTTTCCCTTACTGTGAAATCAAAACACCTCCCAAGTACTTCTTCTTTTAATCCTGAACACAAACTTCATTCTAATTACCCTACAAGTGATAACTGAACAGTGTGAGATCCACTGTGAAATGAATATTTCTAATGTAAAAAACCCCAGCATATCCATCTTTTTAAAATTTAGTATCTTAATATGATCCACGACTCAGTCACCTTTTGTACTGCTTTCTGTTTGATTATAATTTTATCTATTAATCATGTTAATCCAATAGAATCTGCCTTAATCAAATGTGAGTCAATTACCCAGTTCTTCAAATTATATTTTTAATGAAAGACATTTTTTAAAATTGAATGCCAATTAGGCCAAGCCAAACTTGTTCGGGAAAGTTTGGGTTATCACAGAACAGTATGAGCCCTGCACTGTACCTGTATTTCCAGCTCCTTCTGATGAGGGCGTGCTGTGTGCTTTTAGACACAGTCATTAACCTCTCTGTAATTCCTAGTTTTCCACCTGTGAAATGAGGATAATGATACTTCTGGCTTGGGAAATGATTTTATGACTCAGTTGAAAAATGCAGCTAGAATACCATTTTAAAAAATCCTATGTAATTTAGCTCTTAATTTCTTGCCATAGGTGGTTTTGTTTTTCCTTAGCACTAAACTGCTTTTCCACATCATTAGGAGCCAAACATAAATCCATGGAGGAAGAAGTCATACTGGGAGGGGTCTCTCTAGAACAAAGATTCTTTACCAGGGATGTTTATGGACTGAGTGACAAGGATGTTTTATTCTCTAGTCTCCTGAAATTAAATTGGAGCGGCTTTCAGAAGCTCTGTGCTGGGAAAGGTTGTTAAGTTTGCTTCTGAGTTCAGCAGAATAGAGCTCCATGCTCCAAGAATGAGGCCTGTTACAGCATCAGAATGGGGCACGGAGCTATGGGTGTCAGGAGTCTACCGATAGCTTAAGGAGCTCTAAGGATGGGCCTCTGGAGGTCCTTGTACTCTACTGATAATTATGTTACTCAGCTTGAATCACTGTGAAAAAATACTCAAAATGAACAACTTACAAGAGGAAAGGTTTATTTGGCTTACAATTTCACAAGTTTCAGCCTACAGTTGCTTGGTCCTGTTGTTGTGGGCTTGGGGCAAGGCAGCACATCATGGCGAGGAGTACATGGCAGAGGAAGTTCCTTACCTTGTGGTGGTGGGGAAGCAAAGACAGCAAAGGATAGGAAGGGACCAAGGTCCCTTCTAAAGGATGTCCCCAGTGACCTGATTTCCTCCGATTTGGCCCTACCTCTTTGAAGGTTCTTCCCAATAGGTTACACGTGGGCCTTTGGCAGTAATTCAACATCCAAACTCTAGCAGTTCTGTGCCAGGCACATGTACATATGCATATTTCTCTTGAAGGGGAGTCTACTGTTATTCATTTTCAGTAGATTCTAAATGGAGTCACTGCTTTAGGATGGAAATGACTACAAGGTCACTGGCCCAAATCTTGGCCCTGGGCTGATGCTGGGAGATCGTTTTCATCTGCTTAGTGGGAGAGGAAAGACATCTCATCAGGACGTAAGTGTCCGCTTCTGTTCTGCGAAGCTGGCTGCCATTACACCATCTGAAATTGGGGATCTGGACTGCTCAGGAAGAGGGCTCTTTCATTGTTGTTGAAGTTTAGGAAGGTAATGACTGTTATTTTCATTCTTTTTCTTCTCTGCTCCAAGTGCCCTACTCCTCTGGTATTTAGCTCTGTAGTTTAGTTGAAATCACGTTGGTGTATTACAGGCTGATCCAGCTGAGCGCGTTCTGTAGAGAAATGACAAGTGGCCTGGTGGTGGTAAAAAGCTTTTCTGATGGCAGGTGGCAGCATGGTGCATTAGTGCTTCTTGATGGACAGCTAGGGACCTGCTGCTAATTCCCAGGTTCTATGAGACCATCATTCTTAGGAAAATCATTTGTACTAATTATCTCCTAGGAGGGGCGACTGGGCAGAGAGCTTCTGCTTCACAAAGTGATCTGGAATCTAGTTGGGTAAATTGAGATATTCTGACCTCTTCTAATAATCTCCTGTAGCTATTTGACTTGATTTGAAGCCTCACTTTTTCAAGGGGCTCAAAGCTACTTGTAGACAAAATTCTACAGGAATAACAATTTCTGAATTGTAATGCTATCATTAAATGTTCATGCAATGCTGCCAAATGATTCTGGGTAGAGCTCTCAGTTTTCATTGGATTAAAATGAAGACCTTTTGCATTTCAACCTTTGTGACCATTGAGAATTTCTTTCTATGTTTGGATAAGGCACAGGTGTGAATACTGCTAGAGGGATGCACGGTCCCTCTTACCGAGAGGGCAGCATGAAACTAAATAGCAGGCAAACATCTAGTGCTTTATAATTCTCCAGTTCTTGTTAACTCTGAACGCCTGGCTTCTGGATTCTGTCTCTGCCTAATTCCTCTCACTTTGGTCCCCAATGAGGATAGTTAAGAACATCCTGTGAACTAGAAAAAGAAAAGTCTTATTATACTTGCTGGATAAATAAGATTTTCTTCCCCAAAGTTTATGATTCTTTCAGATAGGTAATTTGGCAGTAGAATTATTAAGTCAAATGAAATGAGTAGTTTGAGACTTTTGACTGTCAAACTGTTTTGAAGGTATTGAATCAGCTTTGGAGTGAATTTATTGTAGTGTTTCTGTTTTGGAGAATTGTCTTTTAGGTACTTTGTCCACTTACCTGTGTGAGTTTTAGGTGTTTAATTTCCTCCTCTATTTGTGTAAACTCTTTACATCCTAAAGATTATGGCTTTCTGCAATATTTGCTGCAGATATTTTCCTGAGGCTCATGGGAATTTTCTTGACATACAGAATTTTTCATTAATATAAAGTCAAATCTGTCCTTTATTTTGTGACTTCCATAGTCATTTTATTTCAATAAGTATTAAGTATGCATGGCGTGGCAGGTATTGTGGTGATTTCTGACACACATAACACCCCCTCAGGCTCCAAGAGTTTGTAATCCATGTGAAGATGTGACAGTAGAGAAAATGTCAACATAGTGGACTCCACTCTGACAGCTGGCTAGGTTCTCAAAGGAACGCTTTGATTGCACAGCAGTTCAGGGTTCCAAAATTAAACCCTAGATAGGACATACTCTTGTAGATTTTGTTCATCATACAGGAGGTAGGAAAAATCTCTAAAGATTCCTGTCTTTCCATTAAAAGTTCAGTCTTCTCAAAAAATTAAAAATAAAGATTCCTGGCTTTCAAATAGAAAAAACAACAAGATCTGAGCTACAGTGAGACAGAGCTGCAGTAGGTTAGAAGTAAGCAGAGGGGTGGTTACCCAAGGACAACTCTACTTTTTATATTTGGCCTTGGCTGGCAGGAATGGGAAAGCTGACCTGACACCACCCTTGAACCATACCTAGGGGAAAGAGGGTCCTGCCCTTAGTATCAGGCTTTAGCAAAGTCCCTTATATTATAAACACCATAAACACATACACACACACACACACACACACACACACACACACACACACACACTCACTAAAAATATATACACTCAGCACCAGGAGGACATCACCATATTTTGCATAACCACTCTCTTAATTAACTCTATTAAAGTCCCAAATAAACACTTGTGCTGTACAACATTTGAGCACAAGATGATGAAGTCCAAAGGTTGGGACATTATGATGCTGGAGATGGATACTGCTTTGGGAGGTAGAGAGGATTTGAGGAATGGAAACCTTTAAATAAAAGAAAAGATAAATGAATCAACTTGTTAAATCTTTTCATTCAGGATAATGCAGTAGGTCCTCTCGCAATAAAATATTGCTCATTATTCTTATGTTATCTTTTTAAAAATTCTCTTTGTGTTCCAATTTATGGTTCTAGAGGGACTCGCAAATTAGCACAGTGTTTGCAACAGATGCCCACAGCTGCAGAGAAAATTTTCTAATGTTAAATAATTTGCAACTACTCTTACATTCAGAGATCTACAGGTTGTTGTTGTTATGGGGGCGCGGGTAGACACTAGTCAGTGCCTAGGAAAGCTTGTCATTCCAGGCAGCAAGATAGGAAGATTCTAAAAAATGTGATAATGAAGAGGGGAAGTTGACCACTTCCCTTGTCTCTAATCTTTAGATGAGGATCAAAGCACAGTAACCTTGGTTATTAAGTGAAAGAATGTACTCATAAAACATCTGAAGAAATCCGTCTATACAGTGGGCATGCAACCTATCCTATAGGTTCTTTGTTTGGGATCCTCTAAGTTTTTCTTTTGGGATCAGTAAACAGTATATTTGGGGTATTTGCTGCCCTGAGGTTAAAGAAGATTTAACATACTACATGTGAACTGTGGTATCTGCTAATTCTGTATGTTAGAAACTAGAAAGATATTGAATATTAGAATTACAAATTTAAATCATACAAATATATGTGATTTGGTACAATTTTCAAAGATCACATTTGAAAATATAAGTTCCTTGAAATAAATTTGAATTAAATTTTGATGCCTTAATATTTCCATTTATATTTTGAGTGCAACTGCAATTATTTAAAATTTTTTAGATTATTAGTATTAATGAAATACAAATTATATGAACATCTTGGTTGCAACAATGTGATTAGTGATATTTTGGAAATAAAGACAAAAAATGAAATTTTAGGGAAGACAATGAATGATGACTTATGAATTATATAAGTCCTCATTTTATTTCTCAGTCAAATCACACCAGCTTGTTGAAATAATATATGTGCAATAACATCAAATTTTATTTGCTTTTATTTGTTATCTTCCCGTTATGTAAGAGCCATAATTTTCTCTATTTTTTATGGAAATGTACTTTTCAAAGTAGGGGAATAGGATTTATTTTATATGCTTGTTTTAGGACTGATTTAAGATTTTAAAGCGTTTAGACAGGATATGAAGGGTCCCATTTGTATTTTTGCCTCCATCATTACATCACATATATTAGGGGCAGATTCATCTAAATGTTCAAGGAGACTGAAATAGCCAAGTTTTAAAAAATTTGTTATGGTTTGACTATAGGCATTTTCCCCAAGCTCCTATATCGATGCAGAAATGTTTGGAGATCAAATAATTGGATTGTGAGAGCTGTAACCTAATCCATCTATCCTAAGTTGGATGTGTTAACTGGCTGGAGGAGTTGAGTCACGGGGGGCATACCCTGTTAACAGTGGTCCACTTAATGCTCTGAATATAGCCCTTGCTGCTGTGCCACTGTGACTTACTTTTATTTTATTTTATTTTTTTTTCTGGTTTTATTTATTTTATTTTATTTTTTGTGTGTTTTTTAAATTTTTTATTTTTTAAATTAATTTATTTAAGTGCATTTCAAGTCATAGTACATATATAGAGCTCAATTTTTCCATTTCTCTGGTTGCAAACCAGATAGAGTACTGTGACTTAATTTTAAAAGGACATATTTCTTTCTCTTCTTCTCTCCCTCCTCCTCCCTAATTTCAGGGGAAATGGGATTACCCTTCTTCCCCCATTCTAGGCAGAGTTATCTGGCTTTGAGTGCACACCCACCATAGGAATAAAGTAATTCAGACTGTGAGGATGGGACCAGAAGATCTCAGAAATGACTGTCTCCCAAATTAACAAGTGAATTGCAACTATGCCAGAGAACACAGTGAAATGTAGCCTTTAAATCATCTCTTTTAAAAATCTCTGATCCTCTGGGTGGGGAGTATCACAGCCTCTGGGACAGGAGTTCCCTGTGTTTCTCCTTTGCTAGAAAAGCAATTGTTATGATTTGAATGTGAGATGTCCCCCAAAAGCTCATGTGTGAGACAATGCAGGAAGATTTAGAGGAGAAATGATTGGGTTATGAGAGCCTTAACCCAATCAGTGAATCAATCTCCTGATGGGATTAACTGAATGGTACCTGAAGGCAGATAAGGGTGTGGCTGGAGGAGGTGGGTCATTAAGGGTGTGACTTTGGGGTATATATTTTGTATCTGGAGAGTGGAGTCTTTCTCTCTGATTTCTGATCATCATGTGAGCCACTTCCCTCCACCACACTCTTCCACCATGATGTCTGCCTTACCTAGAGCCCTAAGGAAGTTGGCCTGTGGACCGAAACCTCTTAAACCACGAGCCCTCAAATAAACTTTTCCTTCTCTACAGTTGTTCTGGTTGGGTCTTTTAGTCGCAGCAGTGAAAAATCTGACTAAAACAGCAATAAAACTACTTTTTTCTTTTTCTCAAAATCATGTCCTTATTATTGGATTGGTATCCAGGACAAGAACTGGTAACACCCTGAAAGGTGCTTCTCTGCAACTGCCCCCCCCCCCAACTTCTGACATGATGTATTACCTCATATTGGGCCCAGATCATGGACAAACCTCTGGAACCACAAACCAAAATAAACTTTCCCTCCTTTAAGTTGTTCTTGTCAGGCATTTTGGTCACAGCTAAGTAAAGCTGATTAACACAGAAATTGGTAATAAGAAGTGGGGTCATTGCTGTGATTAATCTCACCATGTGGGTCAGAAGCCTTTCAAAATATTTTGTGGGAGAAGTTTGAGAAAGTTTGGAGATTCAGGCTGGAGAAGTCTTAGAATTTTTTAAGAAGAGCTTAATGGGTGATTCTGGTAGGAACTCAGAATACCAGAATACGAATAGAAATATGGGCTGTGCTTGTAAAATCCAAACTCAAAATGGAGTCACTCTGGCTCAGGCCTGCACATATCTGCTAACCTGCTCTTTGTGCTTCTGTGATTAATGCTTTGCTATGCTTGCTTCTCATGGATGGGGGTGCAAAACCACAGGCTGCCAGACCCCCTGGCCAGTTACCTAAAGTTCCAGGAACTGAAAGGGGGCATAGGAGGTGCTGTCACGGTTGAACTATAATAACTATAGATTGAATATCTGCCAAATCATGTTTTCCTGAGTCATGTAGCTAGCTCACCCTCTAATAACCTCTGAAACCCTCACTTCGGGGTCACTCTCTGAAGGAAAGGAGAGCTGACCCCAATCGATTGGCCTGTGTGCCTATTTCCTCAATAAACTTTGCTGCTTCTGCAGAGTTGTCTGGGCTGCACTTCTTGGGGAGAGGTGCAGATTGGATGCAACATGCTCATGAGATTTCAGAGGGAAATGAGGATTCTGTTGGGAATTGGACTATAGCTCACTTGTGTTCTATTTCAGCAAAGAACTTATCTATATTCTGCCCATGTCATAAGACTTTGTGTGAGGTTGAATTTAAAGAAAATTCCAAGGCAGTACAGCATTCAGTCACTGGCATGGATTTTACTCGCATCTTTTATCTAGGTTTGCCGTGAAAATTGAGAGCAGAAAGCAGATCTAAATAATTTTAAAAACCTGTAGTTTGGTCAGAAAAGTGCAAGTAAAATTGGGGACAAGGAAGCTGTGATCATTGAAGAGATAATAGCCACCAAAGAGATGCTAAGTACTTTGCACAGAGATAATAGGAAAGATGGCTTGAGGGCATCTCAGGGATTTGCAAGACCATACTCATTGAAGGTTCAATGATCTAAAAGGGAAAATCCTTTGAGAAGAGATTCTGGAGGCACCCTGCTTACAGGGTGAGGCAGGTGGAGGGTGGAGCCTAAGAAGTTTTTTCACCAGGCTAAGTCATGAGAGCACTCAGAGTCCACTGCAGCCATGATAACTAGGGGCCCAAGAATTGTGCAAGCTGCCGTTGACCTTGGTGTCATCCATGGGATGCTGGTTCTGCAGGAATGCAGAATTCTGGAGTTAAGGGATCATGGAGGCTCCCAATGAGATTTTAGAGGGAAGACTGGAAGACCAAGGAAAATGTAGCAGGGTCAGAATTCCTGCAGGCTGCCTTTGAGAGGGTAATGTGTGAAGTTTTAAAGGTTAAGCCAAAACCAGAATAGAGATTCCAGGAAAAGAAATGAGAGTAATGTGGACTGGCTGTGAAGAAAAGCTGCTGGCTATAGAGAAAGCCAGGCTAAAAGAGAGCTCATATACACTGTAACTGGCAAAGCCAAAGGGACAGAGCTGCCCAAACCCTTTGGAAATAACATCTCATAGCCATGCATCCTAGATGCTATATGTGTAGTTATGGTACCTGTTTGCCTAACTGGGTTTCAGTGTTGGTTTGGTTACTTTCTTTTTATTCCTATGCATCTATTCCGCCCTTCTAGAATGGGAATGTTTATTTTCCTATGTATGTTGAATATATGCAATTTGCTTTTGATCTTTATGGGGGTTCACAGCCAAGAGTTTGCCTTGAGTCTCAGATGAGACTTTGAACTTAAACTTTTGGGCAATGTGGGAACTGTTAAGACAATAGAACTTAGTGTTCTATAGTTCTTTGCTAAAATAGAACACAAGTGATCTATAGTCCACCATGCTGTGGTGCCTCACCTTGGCCCAGAGCAATGGAGTCACTGAACCTCTAGTAAAGGAGTAAACCTCTGGAACTACAAGCCAAAATAAACTTTCCCTCCTCTAAGTTGTTCTTGTCAGGTATTTTGGTTTCAGTGAAGCAAAACTGACTAACATAATACCTGTTATAATTTCATCTCCTGGGCCAAAGAGGAAATTATAATAGACACTTAAAAATGTCTATCATATGAATAATTAAAATTGTACATATCAAAACTTAGATGCAATAAGTGTTTTTTACTTTTAAGGGTTTACATTAGAAAATTTATACCTTTAAATGCTTGCACTAGAAAAGGGTAAAGATGAAAAATCAATCATGCCCAACTAATAAGTTTAAAAAGGTAGAACAGAATAAGGTAAAACAGGTAGAGGGAAAAACAGTAATCAGAGAAGATGGAAACATGCAAAAGATAAAAGAAAAGAGCCCAAAGCATTCTCTTTTAAAGGATTGTCAAAAAGAGAATTTTTGCTAAGATTGATCAAGAAAATATAAATTATCAATATAAAGAAAAAAGAGAAATGTAACTATGCATACAGCTGAAATTAAAAAGATGTATAATTAAGGAATATTATCAGTAATTTTCTGCAAATTAATTTTAACAATTAGACATGCAGGACAAGTTCCTGAGAAAATATAACTTAGCAAAACATTAAGAAATAGAAAGTTTGAATTTTTTCATGAAAAATAATCAGAGCAGTGTCTAAAAATCTTCTCAGAAGGAAAGTACCAGTTAAGTTCTAATCAATCAATCCAATCTTGACTTTTCCTGGAAAATACAGAGGACACACTTCCAAACTAATTTTATAAGATGACTATAACTTTATAGCAAAAGTAGACAAAGAAATGTTGAGAATAAAAAATTATAAAATTTTAATAGAATTCCAAGACCAGTCATTTTCTTTCTCTTCAAGAGACTGGATATATCTTGATCATGAGTGGACGTGCAAAAATCATAATTTTATTATTTTACCTGCCTATACATTGACAATTTTCTCAGTATTGAAAACAATTCAGTAGACCCTTTTATCCATAGGGGATACATTTCATGACCCCCAGTGGATGTCATAAAACAATAACTTAATGCCTCTTCAATTTTATCTAAGCATCTATCATACACAGTGTCTGTAACTTTTGCAGTTTGAGGTGCAGCAGCAAACTAGCATGAATTTCTTTTTCCTTATTCACAATTTCATGGATAAAAGATTTGTTGTTATCATAGATCTCAGTAATCTCAGTGTTATGGTTTGGTTATGAGGTATCCCGCAAAGGCTCATGTGTGAGACAATGCAAGAAGGTTTAGAGAAGTGATTACTTTAGAGAGCCTTAACCTAATCAGTGAATCAAACCCTGATGGGATTAACTGAGTGGTAACTGGAGGCAGGTGGGGTGTGGCTAGAGGAAGTGGTTAATTGGGAGTGTGGCTATGGGGTATGTATTTTGTATCTGGAGAGTGGAGTCTCTCTCTTTCTCTCTCCTTCCAGATCACGATGGAAGCTGCTTCCTTCTGCCATACTCTTCTGCCATGATGTTCAGCCTCACCTCAAGCCCTAAGGAGTCTTATTAAGAAAGTCGGTTCCGGGGCTGGGATTGTAGCTCAGTGGTTGAGCGCTTGCCTCGCATGCGTGAGGCCCTGGGTTCGATCTTCAGCACCACATACAAAGCAATGAAATAAAGACATTGTGTCCATCTACAACTAAAAAAATATTAAAAAAGAAAAGAAAAGAAAAGAAAAGAAAGTCGGTTCCTGGGGCTGGGGCTATAGCTCAGCAGTTGAGCGCTTGCCTCGCATACGTGAGGCACGGGGTTTGATCTTCGCACCACATAAAATAAATAAAGATATTGTGTTCATCTACAACTAAAAACAAAATATTTTAAAAAAAAAAAAGAAAGAAAGTAGCTTCCTAAGCCAATGTGGTGGAGAGTTGGTCCTACTGTTTCTTCTATTAGGCAAAGTGCCTCTGGTCTAATGTCTAAGACCTTGATCCACTTTGAGTTGAGTTTTGTGCAGAGTGAGAGATAGGGGTTTAATTTCATTTTGCTACATATGGATTTCTAGTTTTCCCAGCACCATTTGTTGAAGAGGCTATCTTTTCTCCAGTGTATGTTTGTGGATACTTTGTCTGGTATGAGAGAACTATATTTATGTGGGTATGACTCTGTGTCTTCTAATCTGTTCCACTGGCCTTCATGTCTATTTTTGTGCCAATACCATGCTGTTGTTACTATAGCTCTGTAGCTATAGTATTGTGATTCCTCCTGTGTTACTTTTCTTGCTTTGGTTATTGTGGGACTGTTATCTTTTCCAAATTAATTTCATGACTACTTTTTCTATATCTATGAAGAATGTCATTGGGATTTTAATAGGAATTGCATTAAATACATATAGTGCTTTTGGTAGTATGGCCATTTTGGCAATATTGATTTTGCCTATCCAAGAACAAGGGAGATCTTTCCATCTTCTGTCTTCTTCAATTTATTTCTTTAGTGTTCTGTATTTTCATAATAGAGGTGTTTCACTTCTTTTGTTAGATTAATTCTCAAATATTTTATTTTTTTGGAGTCTATTGTGAATGGGATAATTATCTTGATTTTTCTTTCAGCTGACTCATCATTGGTATATAGGAATGCAACTGATATGCGGATGTTAATTTTATATCCTGTTACTTTGCTGAATTCATTTATGAGTTCTAGATGCTTTCTGGTGGAGTTTTTGGAGTCTTCTAAATACGAAATTATGTCATTGGCAAATAGGGATAGTTTGAGCTCTTCTTTTCCTATTCATATCCCTTTAATTTATCTTTTGTTTAATTGCTCTGGTGAAGGTTTCCAGGACTATGTTGAGTAGGAGTGGTGAAAGAAGGCATCCCTGTTTTGTTCCAGTTTTTAGAGAAAATGCTTTCAATTTTTCTCCATTTAGAATGATGTTGGCCTTGATTTTAGTATATATGTCTTTTATAATGTTGAGGTATGTCCCTACTATCCTTAGTTTTTCTAGTGTTTTGAGCATGAATGTATGCTGAATTTTTTCAAATGCTTTTTATGCCTCTATTGAAATAATCATGTAATTCTTGTCCTAGTCTATTGATGTGATGAATTGCATTTATTGATTTCTATATGTTGAACAAGCCTTTCAGCCCTAGAATGAACCCCACTTGATCATGGTGCATTATCTTTTCATATGCAATTTGCCAGTATTTTATTAAGAATTTTTGCATCAGGGATATTGTTCTGAAGTTTTCTTTCCTTAATGTGTCTTTGTCTGCTTTTGGTATCAGGGTGATATTAGCTTCATAGAATAATTTTGGAAGGGTTCTCTCCTTTGCTATTTCATGAAATAATTTGAGGAGTCTTAGTGTAAATTCATCTTTGAATGTCTTGTAGAACTCAGCTGAGAAGCCTTCTTGTCTTGGGTTTTTCTTGGTTGGTAGATTTATGATGGTGTCTTCAATTTAATTGCTTGAAATTGATCTATTTAAATTTTATATGTCTTCCTGATTCAATTTGGGTAGGTCACATGTCTCTAGAAATTTGTCAATGTCCTCATGATTTTCTATTTTATTAGAGTATAGATTTTCAAAGTAGTTTCTGATTGTCTTTAGTGGTATTTTGGTGGTATTTCACTGTATTTCAGTGGTATCTGTGAAATTTAGTAATTTGACATTTCTATCTTTATTACCTTGGTTTGTCAATTGTATTTATTTTTTCAAAGAATCAAATTTTTGTTTAATCAAATTTTTTCAATTGTATTAATTTTAGCTCTGATTTTAATTACTTCCTGTTTAATACTGCTTTTGGTGTTGATTTGTTCTTCTTTTTTTAGTACTTGAGATGTGAAGTTAGGTTATTTAATTGGTTACTTTCTATTCTTTTAAAGAATGCACTTAATGCAATGAACTTTCCTCTTAGAACTGCCTTCATAGTGTGCCAGAGATTTTTTAAAAAATATTTTTTAGTTATAGGTGAACACAATATCTTTATTTTATTTTTTTTAATGTGGTGCTGAGGTTCAAACCCAGTGCTTCATATGTGTGAGGCAAGCGCTCTGCCACTGAACCACAACTCCAGCCTGTGCCAGAGATTTTGATAAGTTGTTCCAGTATTTTCTTTTAGCTCTAAGTATTTTTTATTTCATCCCTGATTTATTCAGTTATCCATTTGTCATTCAATAATGTATTATTTAGTCTCCAGGTGTTAGAGCAGCATCTATTTTTTATTTTATCATTGATTTCTAATTTCATTTCATTATGATCTGATAAAAAAACAGGTATTTCTCTATTTTTTTGTGTTTGCTAAGAGTTGCTTTGTGGCTTAAGATATGGTCTATTTTAGAGAAAGGTCCATGTGCTGCTGAGAAGAAAGTGTATTCAGTTGTATTTCAGGATGAAATATTCTATATATGTCTGTTAAGCCTAAATTGTTAATTGTATTTTTTAGTTTTGTAGCTTCTTTATTAAATTTCTGTTTAGAAGATCTATTTTGTGGTGAGCTATGTATGTTTAAGTCACCCAGTATTATTTTGTTGTGGTCTATTTGATTCTTGAAATTGAGAAGGGTTTGTTTGATATATATAGGTGCTACCTTATTTGGGGCATAAATATTTAAGATTGTTATGTCTTGTTGATGTGTTGTTCCCTTAAGCAGTATAAAATGGCCTTCTTGGTCTCTTCTGATTAATTTTGGCTTGAAGTCCACTTTATTGGATATGAGGATAGGGTCCTATGCTTGTTTATGAGATCCATATGAATGATATGTTTTTTCCCATTCTTTTACCTTCAGTCTGTGGATGTCTTTGCCTAAGAGGTGAGTCTCTTGGAGACAGCATATTGTTGGGTCTTATTTTTATTCCAATCTGCCAGTCTATGTCTTTTGATTGATGAGTTTAGGCCATTGACATTCAATATTATTATTGAGAAATGACTTTATTCAATCATTTTGATTTATTTCTGGTTTGTAATTTGAATTAGTTTCACCTTTTAATGACTATTGCTTTAGTGTAGTTCCTCCATTTGCTGATTTTCACTTTTATTTTTCATTTCTTCTTCATGAAATATTTCGCTCAGAACATTCTGTAGTGCATGATTTCTAGCTGTGAATTCTTTTAACTTTTATTTGTCATGAAAGTTTTTTATTTCATCTTCAAATCTGAAGTTTGATTTTGCAGGGTATAGTATTCTTGGTTGGCATCCATTTTCTTGCAGAGCTTGGTATATTTTATTCTATGACCTCCCAGCCTTAAGGGTCTTGGTTGGGAAATCAGCTGAGATCCAGACTGGTTTCCCTCTAAAAATAATCTCTTATTTTTCTAGCCTTTAAAATTCTATACTTATTCTTTATGTTGGGCATTTTCATATTAATGTGACTTTGTGTGGGTCTTTTGTAATTTTGTATGTTTGGGGTCCTGTAAGCCTCCTGTATTTGGTTTTCAACTTCATTCTCAAGGTCTGGGAAGTTTTCAGATATTATTTTGTTGAAAAGATTGTGCATTCCTTTGGTTTGTATCTTCAAGCCTTCGTCTGATAAATCTTAAGTTTGTTTTTTTTCATGGCATCCCATATTTCAGGGAAGTTTTGTTCATGTTCTTTTAACATCTTATCTCCATGGTCAACTTTGTTTTCTAGATTATATATTTTGTTTTCATTGCCTGAAACTCTGTCTTCCAATTGGTCTAGTCTGCTGATATGCCTTCCAATGAATTTTTAATTTGGTTTATTGATTCCTTTATTTCAAGGATTTCTGCTTGTTTGTTTGTTTTTTTTCAGAATCTTTATCTCTTTATTGAAATGACCTTTTGCTTTCTATATTTTCTCCCTTACATCATCTTTTAACTTGCAGATCAATTTAACTATGAACATTCTAAGCTCCTTCTCTGTCATGTCTTCTACTGTGGTGTTGATAGATTCTGTTATTGAATTATATTGGTTTGTTTGAGGTGATTTGTTCCCTTGCTTTTTCATGTTGTTTGTGTGTCTATCCATTTGACTGTATGGTTTTGAGACAGTAGAGTTTTTACCCTGTGGACTTATAGAGACTCAGAAGGTTTCCAGGACCTCATAGTTTAGAGGGAGACAGACAATAACAACAATGAATGCAAACCATTTACAGCATCAAACCAAATAGATCCTGCTTTGATATATACTATGTAAATTCTCACAATAAACAGAGATGATAAGCTCAATTATTGCTCATGGTCAATACAGTAGGTTTATATACTGATATACAATTTTTAAGTTTTGAAGAGGGATAGAAGTAATGTAGGAAGTGATGCTTTTGAGGGAAAGGAGGAGAAAATAGAAGTAGAAAATAGGGAATGAGTGATAGATCAGTAAAGGTTGGCTGTTAGCAGAGGAAAAAAGGAAATGAGAATTAAGGGAAACAGGTGAGAGAAACAAGTTATAGAATAAAAATTTAAAAATTAATAGTAAAATAAAAATAAAAGAAAAAGAGTACAAGAACAAAACTGCTATGTTCTAATTAAACATTTTAGTCCTCAAACTGTTGATCTATGAGATACAAGTGCCTTAAAAATGTTAGGAATGAGAAACAAACAAACAAACAAAAAACCCAACCAAATCAGACAAGACAAAACAAAACAAACAAACAAAAATACAGTTTTGAATATGTATAAGTGTCCATGAACATTCAGGTCACAATTGAACAGTGGACAGAAAAAATAAAAAAATTAAAAATTAAAGAAATAAGAATTTTTTAAAAAATTAAAAATACAATAAAGTAGAGGATCTTGCTGAAATATTAGGGAATTGTTTCCATTGCAGTTCCAAATATTCTTCTTAGATGTGATAGTTGGGGTTGTTGGCGTGATGGAAGATCCCACAGACAGGACTCTTGGGGACATATTTAGGCTTTGTTAGCTTCCAAATTCTTTTTTTTTTTTTTTTTAATATTTTTTTAGTTGTCAATAGACACGATATCTTTATTTATTTATTTTATGTGGTGCTGGGGATTGAACCCAGTGCCTCATGTATGCGAGGCAAGCGCTCTCCCACTGAGCTACAATCCCAGCCCAGCTTCCAAATTCTTGCTTGGATTGGTTTGAAGATTTTAAATTGGTGTACCTTCCTGGCTGAGCAGGAAGGTGTACCTTCCTGGCCTGCTGGGCCATGCTGGGAGATTGTCCCCCAGGAAAACTGGGTTTCACTCATACAGTGTGTAGCAGTGTGTAGGGGGGCGCCAATCTTGTTCCCCTCCAACATGTGTGAAGTGTGTTTTTAGGACTCTCAGGTTCAGTCTCTAAACTCAATGAATTCCTCCCCATCCTTTTGAATTCTTGTCCAGGCATGTCTTTGCAGCCATACTTTCAAGCAGCCAATTTCAGAAGTGGTCATTCTAGAGGGGGAGTGGGGAAAGCCAGGTGCGTTTCCCAATCAGTTATCCCTTATGGAAACCCCGCTCCACTTTTGATTTTCTTCTGGTCTCTTAGACACACACTTTGCTGTGTATTGTGGGCTTGCCAAACTTGTTCTTTGGGCCAGGGACAGCTGTCAGGGTCTCCTGGCTATGGTTCCTCTGTGCTGAAGCTGCAAAATGGTTCCTTCCTCTGATTTTCCTGGTTGCCAGGAGGGATGTGGTTTCCTCCCTTTCCTCTTTGTAAAATATTGTTGCACAAAATAACCTTCATGTTTGTCATGCAGTGTCTTTGAACTTGGACCTCTCTGTATCTACACACCTCAGACCTCCCCAAATTGGGGGTTCTTTTACTTGGAGTATGGTTTTGGTGCTACTGCCAGCAACAGCAGCTCTGGGATCACTTTTTTAAAAAAAAATTTATTTATAGATGGACACAATATCTTTATTTTGTTTGTTTATTTTTATGTGGTGCTGAGGATCAAACCCAGTGCCTCACATGTGCCAGGCAAGCATTCTACCACTGAGCCCCAACCCCAGCCCTGGGATCATTTTTATTTTTTTCTATCTAACCATCTGATTCCCTTATCTGTTTTGAATGTTCAGAGTTATTTCCCAGAAAAGATCCCTTCTCTTACCTTGTTGAGGAACTATGTATCTGTGATCTTAGTTTTACATCATGGAGTGACCAGGAAAGTAATCTTCTCTAATTTGCCATTTCCCCCCCTCAGTTTATAATTTAAAAAAATTACTGCATATATTTAAGGCATATAACATGATTATAGAATATATGTACACATATTACATGTGTATATGTAATATACACATACATATTATGTGTGTATTATTGTGTATATGTATATATATTTACATGATTACTATAGTGAAACAAATGAACAGATCCATCATCTCACACAGGTAACCATTTTTCTCACCTTGTGGTAAAGGCAGCTATAATCTACTCATTTAGCAAAAATCCTGAATATGATACACTATTATTAGTTATAGTTTTTATGTTGTACATTAGATCTTTAGCCTTGTTCATCAAAAGATGTATTTTTTAATGGGGAAATGTTGAAAATACTCTTAAAAAATAGGAACAAAAGTGTCCATTACCCCTGCTTCAGATAAATTATACCAGAGATCCTAGCCAGTATGGAAAGATAAGAGAAAGAAAGTAAGAAGATAAGGATTAGGAAGGGAGAAATAAAACAATCATTATTTATTGTGATTCTTTGCCTAGATTAACCCAAAAATTAACAAATTATTAGAACTATTAAAGGAATTTAGCAATACTGCAGGATATAATGTATAAAAATCAATTGCATTTTTATATATTAACAACAAATAGAAAACATAACTCAGAAAATGATTATCCTTATAATAGTAAAACAACAATAACAGCCCTAAACAGTATTTAGGAACAGATTTAATAAAATATTAGGAATGCATATTTGCAGATAATGAAAACATTAGACCTAAATAAACAGAGCTATCCTATGTTCAAGGAGAGGAATGCTGGATATCACAAAAGCATATTGAAAAGAAAATAGAGGAGAGAGACCCATCCTATCAAGTTTGTTATAAACTATGACAATTCATACAGTGCAGCATTAAGACAGAAATAGACAGGTTGACCAATGGAGAGACATAAGCGTTGTACATACAGAATGTTGATTTATTCCAGAAGCAGCATGCAGCTCAGTGGGCAGAGGAGGGACTACTCAATAAACTGTGCTGGGTCAGTGTACTGTTTAGGGTCTGGGATCTACAGAAAGAAGGCAGACTTCTGATCCAAACTTTAGCAGGCAGAGGTGGGTGGGGTGGAGAAGACAAGGCCATCTTCCTGAAAAAGATGATGCACACACCAAGCCTCCAGGGAGGAGCAGAGATTAACTAGTCAGTGTGAAACATCCTGGTGTTTACAGGGAAGTTGGAATTGTTATCTGGATGAAAAAGCACTCAATGGGGAGCAATGAACAGTGAGGTAGAAAAGGAGACAGGATAAATACAGAACCCCAAGTCAAGAAATTTTCTTTCTCTTCAGGAGATTTGAGATATATTCAACTGTATATGTTTAAAATTCTGTTTGATATAATTTTAAAAATTTGAATCTGTCCATAGTTTATTTAGATATGTGATGTCAGATGAACACACACACACAATTTCCCAAGTAGCTAATCTAAATTCTCTCACCATATATTAAATAATCCTTTCTCTTTTGTTAAAGTGAAGGTTTGATTACCAGGAATCTTTATTATCAGATGCTGACTTGGTGATTTGGGGTGTATTACTGATAAGTACGGATAAAAATAAATTTTGATGTGTGCACACGCACACACAGCATACACACACAGCACACACACACACAAAGAGAGGGGTGGCCACGGCAGGCAATCATTCAATTTAAGTTAAATTTAGGTTTAAAATTAACCCACTTTATTTGAAGAGCTTGTGTCAATAACTTACTAACCACCTATCTTTTTAATGACCATGGTGACAGTTTAATTACCAGGGACAATTAAAACTGTTAGTATTATTTTGGATTTTTTATGTTACAGTAGATTATTTCACATTAAATGTTAAATACCTATCAGTTTTCATTTCCTGTTAATAAATTCCCACATTCATCGACCTCAAATATTATAAAATTTTCTGAGAGACAAAGAGAGAGACCATTATTTTAGATCTTTTCAGGAGAATTATTAGGCAGTTGGTATCTTGTTGGCTTGGCTTCTGATTGATGGCAGATAATATAATAAATAATCTATTTACTAACTCCTAACAGCTAAATAATGCCCTTATTTTTCACTATAACTGAATTGCCAATATTGTATTGACAAAGTGTCATAGGGTTGGAGTTAAACTGATGCCATGTCACCATTTTTCTTTCTATAGCATCAGTGAAGGCTTCCGAAAAAAGAAAAAAAAAAAAACCTTATTACTCTGATTAATGGAAGGCAGTAAAGGTTACCAGTGAACCTGGTTGTGTTTATTTATTTACACTTAATTCACTGGTAGGGGCAGCTGGATGGAACTCACTGGGTAATGGAAGACACGGTGATTTTTTCTCTCCCACACAGGCTGCACAAATGACACTTTATAGTGTAGGAGGTTTGCTAGTCCAGGCAGCTTTAGTCCCCACTCCCAAGGGCTGGAGTGCTGTTTGTGTGACACAGAAATGGATGCTTCCCAGGATTGACCGCAGGATCTTGCTCCACAAATACTTATTGATTTGACTTGGAAACCACAGGCCCAACCAGGCAGATGGTAACCTATAATTCTGAAGAAAGTAACCACTTAAAATCTGTTTTTGGTTTCACTTTCCAAAACAATTGTCCAAAACCAGTAATGAATAAATAAATGCACACAGAATCCTAGTGTGTTTATCCAGAAGCCTCTAACCTTCATCCCCAACAGCCTTCTTCAGTGCTGGTCCAGTGGTCTACGACCCCTGTGAAGCAGTTTCTCTCTCTCCAATACAGTCATTCTCTGGATTCTAACTTCAGAAGATCTTTCCAGACTCAGCCCTGGCCATGCCCTTCTCTCAATGAAAAAATCTCATTTCTCTGTAATTTACAAGAAAAGCCTAAACTCCTTATCAGTTTAAAATGAGTTTTGACTTGTACTCTGCTCTCCTCCTTTCTCTTGACAAACTCTTTGTCTTGAAAACTTATCTCAGACATCATACTCTTTTAAAAAAATATACTTTTAAACATTTTAAAACTGATGCACTGAAAACATAAAATATTGTATATAATAATGGAAAAATGCTGAACATCACTATCACCAAGGAAATGTAAATAGAAATCACAGTGAACTGTGACTTACTCTAGTAACACTGGCTATTATCAAAAAGACAGAAGGTGAATGCTGGAGAGGAGACTGGGGGCCCTTGCACACAGTTGGTGGGAATGTAAGTTAGTACATCCATTATGCAAAACTCCAATTAGATATTATATTCTTAGTGAAGCCTTTCCCTGTCTTCCCCCAATATGAGCTAGGCATTCCTTACTTTGTTTCCCATGCCTAAGTTCCTAACTAATTCCTCTAATCTCCACAGCTTCACTTCCTTCTTGAAATGGAAGAACTCACTCTAATTCTGCCTCCAAAGCCCAATGTATTTTGGTACCTAATTTTGTACCAAATAGTTCTTATTTCCTTGATTATTTCATATCTTCAATGTCTTGACTCCCCAATTAGATCATAAATTCCTTTGGTATAAGTCTTTATCATATTTTTAATTTACCAAGTTCTTGGACACAGTAAAGTCATTTATTAAGAATATGAAATTGAATAAAACATGCAAGTGAATAGAAATCTAAATTTAAAATTATGTGTGTGTGAGAGAGAGAGAGAGAGAGAAAGAGGAGGGAGAGAGAGGGAGAGGTGTATCTTATTTATCCACTAATGTGTGTCCTTTTTTGAAATCTACACCTTTTTGTAGATTATGTTGCAGCAGAAAAACAATTCACAAGAATTACAAGCTCTTTGAAGTACTGTAGGGATAATTACTAATCAAACCAGCCCAATTACACTTCTTACCACTGATTAAGATTAATCTGGATGTTCATATGAACAAAAATTTTGTTGCTGGGGTGGGATTTTATAGTGGTATCATTCTAAATTTATACCCACCATATAAAAACTGTCAACGTATATAATTAACTGTCAAAATATTCCCCAGGGTTAACTGTCAACCAAATTAACTAAGCAATACAGTTAAGTTTTAATTAGCCATTTTAGGGCCTGTAGAATTAGGTGCAGAAAGCAGGATGGTAATTTCATATAAAAAAACCTCTTCTCAACTTTTAGTTTCACATGAAATCCTAAACACATGAATACATATTTCCTAATCAAATTTTCTCCTTTCCTCTTTCTCTCTCTTCCCTCCCTCCCTTCCTTCCTTCTTTCCTTCCTCTTCCCTTCCTGTAGTTTGGCTTAGGTTTATCTTTTAACAATAAAAAGTGAACACTTTTTAAATAAGATTGTTTTTCAAGTAGAGATTTCAAAGCCTAGAATTTATTAGAAAATCAACACTTTCTTAATTTTCAATATTAGTCATAAATATTTATTGGAAAGAAATCTGGTGGTTACCAGGGATTGGAGTTCTTTTTTTTTTTAAATTTATTTTTCTCAAAAGTTGCATTTTAATACATGTTATCAAACATAACAGAAAAAAAACAAATTTTCAGAAGCTGTACACACTATTCACTGAAAATATTTGTTGAGGCAAATAGAAAAAAAAATTATTACAATCATAATTTTTCTAACTTTGCACAAAATTATAAGCAGATTACATTCTTCATAT